>SADC01000337.1:0-111308 GCA_004194705.1 Ditylenchus dipsaci | reverse complement strand
ATCGAACATAGAATGATTTTATTTGTGACATACAGTACATAGCATATAGATTGAATTCGAGGGACAATTTTTGATCCGAATAACATTTGGTTACTTTTTTCAGACCCTTGAGCGTTTCCCTAAAGATATAACTTAGAAATCGACATTAACTGAGCAAAAGACAAACACAAACCAGCATTTTTGATGGACATTCTAACTTCGAAACTCTGAACTGAGTATCATCCACTTATCTTTTAAAGCTGCAGCATTGGACGAGATGAAGCAAAGGGTGTACGATCAGTTAGCGACGGTGTCAGTTAGCAACGGTCACTTGGCAACGGTTTTTCGAACGGTCGTTAGCAAAGGTCCATTAGCACACGGTTTTTCGAACGGTCAGTTATCACGGTCATTAGCAACAGGTTTCAAAAAAATTGAAAGTCGTGGGTCTCGATACGAAAAAAGTAGCTAATAATGGCGATTCGACTTTATGTGTTGAATTCCTCATGTTTGCGCTAGTAGTTATTGAATACTCTATTTTATTCATGCTTATTCGCTGATAGCTTTTTTTGTCGCAAGTTTATTTGGTCCATGATTTAGGCTCTATAATGATTGCAGCTAAAGCAGGCGAAAGGTGAACTACTGCATACAGAAAGATCGGTTGACGGATGCTCACTATCACAAGGTGCCCAAAGAAGCCGGACTCTCACTGCTACGAATAGACGTTCACCGATGGTAGAAGCGCAAAGATGGGACCGAGCGATCACATATCTCTGCGCCCGCATGCCGAAGCCTACGTCAAGCCAAGAACAGGACCATCGCAAAAGATACTCGCTGCCATCGTTGATATTGCATTCGAGGAACTGACCAAGTTATTTGCTGGGCTGGAGTAGAAAATGGGGCGACCCACTGCTGCGTTGGGCCAAAGGGAAGGAGTCGAGGTATGTGCCTTTTAGTTTTGCAAGATCAAGTGTTCGCATTTTGCTTTTCAGATAGCTGCCCACGAGCAAATAAGCGAAACATGGGAGCGGAATTGGCAGGGTTTCAATGGAGACAGCGAAATCGGAGTGACGAGGCGAGGGAAAAAATTCTGAGCAAGGGACCGATGAGGATGGAGGTACTTTTTATTCCTCTCTATGTGTAACTGTTTTTGCAAAGATTTTTTTAAGAAATGTTTACTCAAGGCTCTGCAGGCAGCGTAATTGGAGAATACGGAAGCTCTCACTCTTCTCTTCGCCGCTGCACTAGCAAGCGCTTTGCAAAGGTGAAGTATCTCAGGAGTTTAAGGAGGCGGAGAAATGGATTGGACTCACCGTGGGGCGACTGCGAAAAAGACACCGGATCATTTCCAAGAGAGATTCTCCTCTACTCCAGTAAGAATCTGCTTCTTTGATTAAATTTTTTTGCCTCATTTTTTGAGTTAGGAGTAGAACATGGCTATCTTTTGTTTGGATGCTTAACTGAAACTGTGGACAAGTCAAGGAAGATCGTTTGTGACGCAAGTTTCAAGTATCGGCCTCAGGACACATACCAAGTTTATCGCGTCTTTTGCTTCGTTGGAGAAACTCATTGTAACGCCACTTGGCACTATTCTGATGCGAAGGAAGGATCGGAGTCATGCGACAAGATGTGGAGTAAATGTATGCATCGTCTACTTTGTAGATTCTATGTCTATTTTTGTCAATTTAGTGTCTGAGGCGTTGGAGGCGTTGGTGATCTGAAACTGAAGTAGCAATGTTCGACTGTGAGAGCAGCGTTCATCAGTCTCTCAAGAAACATTTCCCATCGTGGCTGTAAGATTGGCTCGTTCCACCAAAGCAGGGTTTGAATCGCAAGGTATTAAGTTGTTAATCCGTTGATTAGTTTTCACGTTTATTCACTGTTTTCAGGCGCAAGAGATTGGCTGATGTCCGCATACAGAGACGACTCAGAGGTCCAGAGGATGTTCAGAAATAGGGCACTTCAGTTGACTCTCCAACGGAATGGAACAAGTGTGTAGAGCTGATCCGAAGTTTTATTGAGCACGCCTTAATCATCCAGACAAATGAATAAGCTCAACGATTTGGTGGATTATTACAGGTGATCCTATTATTTAGCTCTCTGTCATCCTGCTAATTTTTTCTTAGGGATACGTGGCTAACGCTTGACAAAAGTACCGTATTTCCTCTAATAAGCGCCCGGGGCGCTTATTTTTTTAGCCCCCCGTCTAGGGGGGGGGCCGTCATTAGAGCGGGGCGCTTAATGAGCAGGACGCTTATTTTTCAATCTGCCGGCGCCGAGGCCACCACCTTGTTTAACCAAACCTTGAAATTTGTTATTAGACATTGATTTCCAGAATTTTTTTTCCCCACAACTGCTCAATTCAAAACGCATATTTATGACAAAAAGCGCAGAACATACTGAATTACAAACAAAAATGCTGGTTTTACAACTTTCGATCATTCAAAAAATTGAAGCAGTGCATTTGGTCGTCCTCGCTTCATTATGGCTTTATAGCGATCTGACAATCTGAGAAAAAGAAAGTTTTCTTAGTAAAAAAACAAATTTGAGTATAAACATGAATTTTGTGATAAAAAACAAGTTCCAAATAAGAAATACATTACTAGCAAAATAGCTGAAGGCGGGGCGCTTATTAAGCAGGGGCGCTTATTTTTAAAACTCCCCTCAGGGAGGCGCTTATCAGAGCGGGGGCGCTTTATGTAGCAGGGCGCTTATTAGAGAAATACGGTACTTCTCTCTTTTTGGAATGGCTGAAAAGACCACGATTGACGCCGAATTGTATCACAGCCGTCAGAATTACCATTACAGGAAACGTTCTCAAGTCGAGAATTGGATCGTGCGATAAGGAGGTTGGTATATTGCCTTTTTATGTATCCCTTTATACGTCATGCCTTCAGCTAAGCTATCGAGAGCAGTCCGTGTGTGAGAGTATCTAAGCCGAAGAGTACAGCCGAACAAGCCCAAGGAGCGGATACGTGAGATAATAAGAAACTATTCGCGCTGCAGGATGAGGCGACGACTTTCTGAACGGTGTTTATGAGGATGTGGACTATAGGTTCTTTTTTTGAGATATTTTGACGATGTGGGGCAACTGGTGGGTGTGAAGGCGAAGAGGGCGAGGTAGGTTTTTTCTGATGTCGTTTGTTATTCTATTTCATGATAGCAACCTCAGAGATGTGCGCAAGAACAAGGATGAAAGCGATGATTCTTCCGAGAGCGACTCAGACAGTGATGACGAGCAGGTTGCCCTAATTGAGCAAGATGCAAAGGAACTGCTGTCGTTCATCGAAGTGGGGACAAAAAGTTTTGATCATTCCAAATAATGTGTTGATCGATTGCAATATTTTTCATTCCAGACCGTTCGCCTCCAGCCAAGAAGCCACGCCTGGACTCACCTGAAGTGGTAAGGAGATTCATCCGTCGCAGCCGATCTACCCGTGGAATGATGAGCCTACCGGAATCCGCCAAATTGAGGAGACAACAACTGCTTCTACAGGTACAATCTAGCCGTTGATTATTTTGTTGGTACCATTGTTTATTTTCCAGATCGCTCGCTTTCTTGGTGTGCAAGGACGAGGAGGAGCATGAACGAGTGCGACGAGAGTTAATGGAGTTCCTTCTGACTAACAAGCAGCACTCGTGGTTCAAATACTTTGGAAGCGCCGATGCGGTGGATGAGTACGTCAGAAAATTTTCGCGGCTCGGGGAATGGGGAAGAAGCATGCAACTCCTTTTGGCAACCAAGCTCTACAACACCAACCTGTCCTTTATGAGCCGGAATCCATTCCTCGCTACATTCTATTCTTCGTCGACAAGTTAGTTAGCTGAGCTTGTTTTGTCGGTACTGGTTTATTTTGGGTGAATTCAGGACCTTCTTACCGATGGTATGGAGCCACGCGTGGGTTTCATCCGCTTTCAGGGCTTCCCTAAGAATCACTTTAATGTGACAAAATTTGAGATGAAAGAGAGTGTATATCTTGGCCAAACAGAAAAAGAATGATTCTTATTGCTCCAACATCCTTGAAATTGTTATTATTTCCAATATCCTCGAAATTCTATTGTTTTCAACATAAAAAAAAGCGAGACGTTTATCAGATTACCGTATTTTCTCTAATTGCCGCCCCCTAGAGATCGATCGAAAAACAAGCTCATAATTTTGGCTACATTTCTGTATATGAAACGTGTGACTTGTCGAAAAAGAAACCTCAAAGCCCGTGATTATCGTAGCTATAACCTATTTTTTAGCTTACGAATAAGCTACACTAGGTGTGAAACCATGCGTTGATGGTCTTGTCGGACAGTCAAGAGCCCGAGGATGACTTTTACACGAAATTATTTATAAAATAAATGGTGTGCAGCCGGTAGTAGTCGAACCTGTGACCTACGACCTACCTATATATATGCAGTTTCCCTCCCTTTAATTTGGCTGCCATGGACAAACAATTGGCCTAATATTTCTGCCCAAAAATCATAAAAATTTGAAAATAATAAAAACTTTCATTGTTGGAGTGGTAAATTACTTCAAATTTATGATGGAAAAATAAGCGCCCCCTTCTAATTTCGCCCCCCCCCTTCTAATTGCCAATTTACCTGAAACAGATAAGAATGAAATCCATTACAGACCTGGGGTTACTTGGAGTTACATGTATAGAAATCTCAGTCAATTTTTGAATATTTTTGGCGTGAAAATCGTAAAGTGATTATGATTTTGAGGCTCTCTCCTGTTTCGTCCCAAACTGTTTCCGCAAAAAGCTTTATTGCTAAAACACGTTACATTTTTAATTAATTAGTTTGATAAATATGGTTTTTCTAAGTAATTTTGTGAATATTCACATTTACAAGTTCATACTCAAATTGATGCCAGAGAGTAGGGCTACATTATGCGCATAAGCTTGTAAATGACCATGTCTGCAATATTTGCTGAATATCCCAGAAGTTCTCAAAAAGTCAATGATTCCGGAAATTTTAGGGTTTTCAGCAAATATTGCAGACATGGTCATTTACAACCTCATGCTCAAAATGTTGCCCTGCTTTCTAGCATCAATTTGAGTAAAGACTTGCAAATGAGAATATACACAAAATTAGTTAGAAAAACCATATTTAGCAAAACTAATTAATTAAAAATGTAATCTTTTGGCTATAACGATTTTTGGCGGAAACAATTTGGGACGAAACAGGAGAGAGCCGATTTTGAATTTTAAGGGGCGGTGGTGCACCTTACCGTTTTAAAACTTGAATTTTAGTACATTAGGAAGATTGGCCGCCGAATTATCAAAAATGGTCGGTTCTTATCGGTTATCCGCACCCACTTACTTTTTCCACAAAATAGTCAAGTTACATCATCATCATATTTATTAAACAATGGGGGGGTGCGGATAACGATAAGAACCAAATGGTCGATTTGGAACCATTTTTGGTAAAATATCAACTTGCCACATTTTTAACTGGCCACATTCAACTGGCCGCACTCAACTCGGATACGGACAGTCGAAAAAATTTCGACGCATATTTTACCGCCGTAAATTGACCTAATAGAGTACTTGAAGACCCCAAAAAGATGGAATTTGAACACAGATTGGTTAACTGGGGCCTACCGCATAAAGAAATTCTGGTATGCATACATATTCATGCATCCAGAGTCACTTTCGAGTGATTTGCGTCTAAGTTATGTGGGTGTGCGCATCTCAACCCCAAGCAACCAAGCCCCCTGCGCCCCCTTCGGGGCTCAGGGGGCTTGGTTGGTTAGAGATGCGCGCACTCACTTACCTTAGATGAGTGGGACCATAGCCGTCGCCGACAACGATAATTTCAAATGTTTGAATTCGCGCGGGACAGTTCTCTTTCGTCTGCCAATGTACTCTTTTGACTTGCTTTGAATGACTCAAAAGAGTACAGTGAGAGACGAAAGAGAACTGTCCTAAACCTAAAATTTTAAAAATTGAAATCTTCAAAGCGCAGGATATTTAACAAAAAGACAATAAACATCTATCTAAAATGTGAACTCCATGCTGTGAACACTTTTCTCAAATTATTTTTTTTTGTGAGCATATCGAATACAGATATTAGGATGCGTAAACCCAAACCCTAATTTGATAAGAAAATACATTAGTGATTCAAAAATGGACGAAGCTTTTTATGATTTGGCTTCTTTCTGCCAAGTTTTTCGAATTCGGTTAGGAAAAGCTTCTTTCTGCCACGATTTGGCTTTTTTGTGCCACGATTTGGCTAACTTAAAACATGGCGAAAGGCCAAATCGTGGCACAAAAAGCCAAAACTTGGCAGAAAAAAGATTTTTTCAACCAAATTCGAAAAACGTGGTTGAAAAAGAGATTCGTCCTTCAAAATTAAAGGTGAATACAGATGGTGCGAAAAATCAATCAAATATTTTTCTTGGATAGCTTACAAGAATCGCAGAGCAAATAAGCAAAAAAGCTTACAATTATATGGGTTCACTAAATATAACTTTTTACACAAAATGACATTAAATTTTGCTTCCGTGCCAAAATATTGGGCCTCCTTTGCCCTTTACTTTCCCCAAATGACAAAATAGCTGAGCTGAACCTAACATAAATTTAAATGTTTTTAAGAACATTAGAAAATCATCAAATTCAATGTTAAAATAGTTTTACATATTTAATAAGAACTAGGTGTAGAGAAATGTCTTTAATTAGATTTAGAAATCTATAAGTTAAAATTAGTCTTACGTTTTCTTATTATCTACGTCTTAAAGTTTTCGGTAAAATTTTTAAAGAAACCAATATAAATTACACAATCTAAAACGAGCAAACATTTTTACTACAAATAACATTCCAGCCTAACTTATTTGTGAAAAAGTCCCACATAATTGTAGCAAACATTTTACGAAACATAGTCTTTATTTAACTCAAAAACGCTTCAGTGTGCATTTACTGTATGTGAAATAATCGAGACATTTATTTATAAATTTTCACTACGCGTGTCGTTGAATAGAAGATTGTCTTCTAGAAATGGTTGAAATGTGTTGTCTTGGCTGAACAGCGCTGTTTTTTCTACTAAGGCCTGAAAGACTTTAATTATATATTTTTTTCAATGCAAGGCACGCTCGAAAACTTGAGTTAACAGTTTCAACGCTAGATATATACCACCACAACTATCGCCTCTGCCGTCCCCAAAAAACACTGGTGTCGTAGGTATACGGAGGTATACGGCAGCAAGGACGCATCCAGGTGAGGTCTAACCATGCTAAAGCGGCACTAGTAAAGAATCCTTGTCCAAATATGCCTTGGTCCCCTGTTGTTTTTTTGTGAATGGCACAAGCTGTTTTCACAAAAACAACAGGGGGACCAAGCTGTTTTTCACAAAAAAACAACAGGGGACCAAGGCATATTTTGGACAAGGATTCTTTACTAGTGCCTGCTAAAGCCATGATAGCTCAATAAAAAGTCGTAAGGCCATTTTTAAATGGTTTAAATCGATTTTGAATCGAATGCAGTGTATCTAGTCGTACGTTAAGTTCCTCTCCAATTTTTGGCGCTACTCGGTTATATACCCCCCCAACAGCCGTAAAAGGACCAGAAAAGTGATTTTAATAGGGACAAGGGCTTTATTGGGAGGGAAGGGACAAAACAGGGGCCACTTATATAAGATGCTTAGTGTCCTTAGAGTATTAATTCTCTAAGCGTTGAGATTAATTAAAAAATACAATAACCGAGTGGCGTCCAACTTTTTTTGCCTTTACTTTAACATGAATTTAACAAAAAAATTATGTATTGACCGTAAAATTTTCAAACTTACCGAAGAATATTTTTTTCGCTGCATTTCTTATTTTTGCATTAAAATTCAAAATGATGACTGAATGAGCGCTACATGAAACTACCGTCATCCACATCTGTGCTAATTTTGGCAATACTCTAAACTCTCCTTCAAATTCCAAGTAATGCAGGTGGTCATAAGCAAGTCCTTCCAGTTCCAGCACAACACATATAATTAAACTCTACAAAAATCAGTTAATAAACAATAATAATATGTATTTCAAACAAAACCTGCACAAAAAAGTTAATTTCTCCAGAGCTTGGGCTTGAATTATTAACAGGTCTTCCAATGGCAGCCCGTTTTTTGGGTTTGAAAAGAGTTATGCCATGACCTTTGGTTATAATTTGAAATCTTAAAATAATTGCCAGGTATATTGCGAGCATGACCAGCGGAAGGGTGTCAACAATATAGCTGCGAGACTAAATTTTTGGCTTAAATTATTAATAGTAAATTTTATCTTTTTACAATCCTACTTCCATTGCTAAATTTGCAAAAAAAGAGTCCTTAGGGCACACAAACGCTAATGCTAAAGCTAAATTGTCAAGAAATGTATTATTTATGAGCAAAAGTTGATTATAATTTACTTTTGTAATCAAAGTCTTTGTTGCAGCCAGCAAGAGATACTAGACCTACATATGTCAAGGCTATCAGCCAAATAAGGCAGAGAGATCTAAAAACAATTGAAAAAGGTTTTCAAAAATCCTACACTGTTTACCTTTTAATCACTTTAACTTTTCCAAACAATAAATTGTCCATGTTTGGAAATACGAAAATAGCAAGCCGATTAAAGGTGAGATAAAATGCAAAAAACAAATATGCTCGAAGGCCTAGCGAATCAATAAAACCAATTGAGTTTTCTACAAATTTCGGATAAATCTAAAATTATTTAGTTTTTTAAAAGTGGAATGCTTGATTGTCCTAAGAGCACATCCTGGTGCAGAAATTCACGCTGAACACGAAAGTGAAAAAGAAATTAAGAAAAAATCACCATTTGCGGGTCTGCTGCCTCTACGAACCGACCAAGTCAATATTTTTGCGTATGAAACTTCAACAGGGCAGATCTTGTCTACTTTCATTATCGAATACTGTAATTTAAAATTCAAAATGAAGCGCAGATCACGAGCTTTATGTTGAGATATTGTCGAGGTATTTATGACTATTCAATGTGAAAATTTAGTTCGAAGAAAAAAATTTAGTCATTTTTTGAAAACATTGTTAATACTTACGAACGGTACAAAAAGTATGATAACGTCATTTTTTCAGTTATCGAGGTATACTATTCGACAGAGCAAGGAAAACTGCACCAGAAATAGCTATGACAAAGGGTAAAACGAAGCTTAAGGAGTGTTTAGCAAGTCTCTCAAAAAAATTTCAAAATAAATTTTGACGTAAAACTCATATTTTGCTATAATACCCTAATTTTTAACACCGGATTCAAGTTCAGCGTGGTCGAAAAATCATTCAAGTTAAAAAAATCCGAGTTTGATATTTTTTGTCTTGAGCGAAATTCAATATTTGACATCAAGTTCTTATGTTTAAGGGCAGATTTCTAAGTAAATCGACCACGCTGAACTTGAATCCGGTGTTAAAATTAGGGTATCATTAGCAATATCTGAGTTTTACGTCAAAATTGATTTCGAGTTTTTTTTGAGAGACTTGCTAAACACTCCTTAATCTTCGTTTACCCTTTATCAAAGCTAGCTCTGATTCAGTTATCTTTGCTCTGTCGAATGGTATACCTCGGTAACTGAAAAAATGACGTTATTACACTTTTTGTACCGTTCGTAAGTATTAACACGTTTCTAAAAAATGACTCAATTTTTTCTTCGAACTAAAATTTTTACATTGAATAGTCATAAATATCTCGAAAATATCTCATCGTAAAGCTCGTGATCTGCGCTTCGTTTTGAATTATAAATTACAGTATTCGATAATAAAATTGACGAGATCTGCACGAAGAACAAGGAACACAGTCAATTTGAATCCTCTTTGTCTCGAGAGCAATTAAAATTTTTGGAAGATGGTAACCAGGTAGGGGTAGCCAGGATGGGGTAGTCCGGAGGACAGTAGACTGGAGAAGGTTAGCCAGGAGGAGTATATGTAGGAGCGGATGGTCTAGATGAGGGTAGCCGGGAGGGTGGTACCCAGGTAGGGGGTGGGTGTATGTGATCGATAAATGTTTATGTTATTTTTAAAATACGATAGTGGCGCCGATAGGCGCCTGTTACCCCTGTTAGAAGTATAAGTACCAACAAGCCTGATACCTTATAGGGCGAAATGGTTATGTTAAAAAATCGTTTGAAAGTACTATTATGGCCATAGTCTAACCTACTACTTGGGTCATACTATATTTAGCGTGTACTTTGATTTTTTAAATTTATTCAGGAAATCTTACTTCCTGACCAAAAAGCGATTCTGGTATGACAAGCACAATCTCCACTGATAGAATAAAGAAATCACAAATTAGCATGTGCCAAGCAATTGTGTAAAACACTATGTCTTTGAACTGCGATTTTAGCTAAAAAATAGTTTCAGGGAAAATAAATGTAGTTTTTTTTCGTTTTATGGTGTTTTCTTAAATAGTCTGGGCAAAAATTGTTTTAAAGGTGGGCGGCTGGGGACTTTCTATACGCATCGCCCCTTGTCACAGGTTCGACTACCACTGGGTGCAAACCCTGTTTTTATCTCCTTTTATTCACAAGTTTAGTATCGAAAGGATTCTCACACTCTTGGCTATCCAACAAGGTCATCAGCGCAGGATCCCACATCTACTGGAGATTATATTCAGGTTTGAATAGGCTAAATTTCCGAAAATCGATGGTCTTTGAGGGTTTTCGGTGACTGGGTTGTTTTATATTCTCTGACTTTTTTCACGAAAATGTAGCTTAGATCCTGAGCTTTCATTTAAGCTATCATATCGAAAAAACAAACTCGAATCAACAAATCCCAACTCCTCGCCACCTACCCAGCACTGCCATATTCTCAAAATCACATTATGGAGAGAGTTGCTGACAGCGAAGCAGTGCTGAAAATGGTTGCAATCGATTGCTAGATAATTTTTGGCCCTAGTATCCAGTAAACTTACTATCCCGCAGAGGGACTTGAATTTTCGACAATAGGCGATGCGTATATAAAGTCCCCCTTTAAAAGTGACTTATTTAAAAAAAATTAAATTACCTTCAAAAAGCAGGCGAAACAACAATATTAATGCACAAAGAACACAAAACTAGCAGAATATACGAAGCTGATCCCAAATATCTCATCTTGGGACTGATCGAGCCATTGCTCATCGCCTGTATTTATACCAGCTGAATACAAAAGTTATATTCCTGAAAAAATTGGGGTCGTTCCAGTTGAACTGAATTGAACTAGTTGATAGCTTATCAGAAACTAGAAATTCAGGGCTACACGCCTATGCAAAAAAATAAAAATATGAAAAGTATACACCTAGAACGAGAAGTTTTAAAAATTTGACGGGAGATTTAATGTTTTTGACGGGTGTTTTCAGGTACAGCCTTTGGTTTCTAACAAAACAAGGCCCAGAATTTTGTTTTAAATATAATTTTGTTAGAAATCACGTTGCAAAATCCGTACAGAAGTTCAATAATTAGTCATTCTGTTTCAAATTATCGGGGGAAAGCCGTTGTCGTAGATGGCAATGGTCCTTTAAGATAAAAATCATTTTTTCGCCAAAAAAATTTGTTTCAGTGGTAGGCTGCTCTCTGAAACTATGTTTTCGAAAAACACTAAAGAACCAAAAAAATGATTTTGCGGTGTTTTGAAGACACCGGATAATCCGATCTGGCCAAAATTAGTTATGATAGTTTTATAAAACATAGTTCGAAAAGTAATAACTAAATATGAAAAAATGCATTATAATATATGTATGTTCGTAGATAAGCAAAATGTGATTTAAGTAAAAGCAACTTATATTTTGTGATTTGTAAGCCAAAATATTTCCACCTGCTGTTTTTTATATCAATAAGGAAAAATAATGTTATCGAAATTTACATTAGAAAACTTTGTTTTTATGCCTTGACACCAGGGTGGCCTCAGCCAGCTGAGTTTATATTCAGCCATCAACCAGCTGAGGCTGACGGCTGAACTTCAATTCTGGGCCTGGCTGACGGCGACCAGACATTTTCTACTATTAGTAGAATTTGTCGCGCGACATTTTCTGCTATTTTTTAATGAAATTCGGGTAAAACAACCGAATTTGATTACAAAATAGTAGAAAATGTCGCGCGACAAATTCTACTAATAGTAGAAAATGTCTGGTCGCCCTGGCTGACGGCTGAGGAAAATTTTTGAGAAGTTAGCTGGCTGAGGCTGAATGCTGTGTTAAAATTTTTGACTTGGCTGAGGCTGAAGCTGATGGCTGAGCTAATCGTTGAGTATGCCACCCTGCTTATAACTTGCTTCATTTAAACATGAAAGTTTTGTTTGAAAAAAAAATGTGACAAATTTTCAAAATTGATATTTTTCGCATTCTGACGACATCCATTATCTTGGTTTTATTCAGTGAAATATAAATACGCTTGAGATCAAAACTACCATATATTTTTAGAACTTCAACTCGCTAGAAAAATTTTACACGAAAATTCCTGGTGTGACGTTGGACTATATGAGTGTTTTCAGACCTCCTGAGGACGACTACTGCGAAATCATCGCCAAAACTTTGATGCAATGCACTCAATTATCCCGATTTTCACAGGGGCTCTTTCTAAGGGACAGTTTTTTTCTTTAAGGTGTGAGCACTGGATTAATTCAGCTCAGCATTTTATTTTATGTTCATAAAATTCACCTTAATTGCCTAATATTCGCCTAATATTGCGAAAGTAAATGTATGTCGTTCTATCATCAATGCGGTATTTCCTTTAATTACCACCCTTTCGGATGTGCTCTAACTCTTTAGTTCGAAAGTTTCGTTACATTGACACTTTTCTATGCAAAATTTTCATAAAATGTTAGTCATATCGAAGGTTTCGTTATACTGAGGGTTCGTTATATGGAGGTTCGACTGTATACGAAAAGATTATGGTGTGTAAAATATTAAAAGAATAAAAAAGGCAAGGCCGTTTTGAAAAATAAACAATTTCACTAAAAGCATGATAAATTATCGCATAGAGACACTTTAATTTAAAACAAACTCTAGATTTAGAATCAGCATAAAAGCACCTGATAATCCCAGTTTTCGCTCCTAATTTTGCAATTGTCATGCGCAGGAGGTCTGAAACACTCATATAGTCCAACGTTACAGTCGGGAATCGTCGTGTTAAATTTTTTTATTATTTATTTCATCATGGTATGCAGAAAATTTGCTTCAATAATTTCTAAAATTTGAAAAAACCAAACGTGAAAGTTCAACTTGATTTCGTGATAATGATAGTCTCGTCATTGGGAAAATGCATTTTTTATAAAATTGGCTGGCATTTAACTTGGTTGTTTGTCAATTCTTTTATCCAGGAACAAGCAATTGGAATGCGAGCGTACGCATATTAAGAAAAAATTGAATAGAGGTTGTACGATAGTTTCTGTGTTAGGTTCATGCATACTTCACCGAAACACGTCTACCGAAACAATCAGAAATTTCTTTGGCTTGAAAATATTTTATTTATTTTTCTAAAAAGTTTTATGCTCAAAATAATTGCCATGAGTTTGTATGTTTTGGTTAAAATCCACCGAAACATACCGAAACATACCGAAACACCATTTTTGTTGACTTGATCTTCAAAATTTTTATTTTTTTTCCTGAAAGTTCTTATTACCGACATGAGCACAACTCATGGCAATCATTTTGTGTATAGAACTTTTTAGAAAAATAAATAAATAAAATATTTTCAAGCCAAAGCGATTTCTGATTGTTTCGGTAGACGTGTTTCGGTGGAGTATGCGTGAACCTGTTAAAAAATAAACCTTCGCCGGGGCTCCCATTTTCACCCCAATTACAGTCAAACCTCGATAATCCGCCACCACCAAAAAGTTCGTTCCCGCCTAGGGTCCGACACTTTTTTCACCCGATTTCTGAATATTTTTGCTAGTTCTGTTTTGACAGTCTGGTCGCAAATATCGTGAGGATTCCGATTTTTCCGATCGTTTTTCATAATTATAAAAAAATTTCTCTGAAAGAGCAAAACCTCGATAAACCGCCACCCTTTTTTTAAAATAAAGTGGCGGTTTATCGAGGTTTTGCTCTTTTAGAGAAATTTTTTTTTATAATTATGAAAAACGATCGGCAAAATCGGAATCCTCACGATATTTGCGACCAGACTGTCAAAACAGAACTAGCAAAAATATTCGGAAGTCGGGGTAAAAAAGTGTCGGACCCTAGGCGGGAACGAACTTTTTGGGGTGGCGGATTATCGAGGTTTGACTGTACATATTTTACCTTTAGTTTCTAGCTCTTCTTCAAATTCTTTTTCCAGATTTGTAATTTGCACCGTTTCATCTATAACAGGAAATTTTTCTAACTAAGGTAAACGAAAAGACTGCAAAAATGGTTTCAGTATGTGAAATTGCTGTTAAAGTAGTCAATCGGTAGATTCATTGGTCTGCCTGTAATAGAAGCTGGAGTGACAAGTGTAATTCTTGACTTTGATTAGCTCAAGATCACTGCTGTTATTCACCTGAACCGTCATCACACATTTTTAAATACTTTTCAAAAGTACAGAGTGGTTAAAAGTACATTCCACTCTCGATATAGTGACACTCTCCACAAGTTCGTTCCCGCCTAGGGTCCGACACTTTTTTAACCCAAATTTCAATGTTTTTTATCCATTCTGTTCTGACAGTCTGGTCCCGAATATCGTAAGGCTTCCGATTTTGCCGATCGTTTTTTTGAAAAGAAAACAAAGTTCGAGTTAAAAAAGTCAAAACTCGATAAAGTGACATCCCTTTTTGAAAGGGGGAAAAAGGGTCACCCCTTTTGAAGAACTTTTCGAATAGGGGTGTCACTATATCGAGTTTTTACTTTTTTTTTAACTCAAACTTTGTTTTCTTTTCGAAAAACAATCGGCAAAGTCGGAATCATTATGATATTTCGGACTAAACTGTCAGAACAGAATGGATAAAAAAACTTTGAAAATTGGGTTAAAAAAGTGTCAGAACCTAGGCGGGAACGAACTTGAGGAGAGGGGGGGGGGGTGTCACTATATCGAGAGTAGGCTGTACTGCAGGCTGCAGCATGATTTGAAAATGTTGTCGAGGGCTTCCGCGCACTGGTGAAATTTCAAAAAATTGAACTTTCAGCCAACAATATAATGAGGTTTCGACCACAAAGATTTAAGCACTCAACAATACAATTTTATTAGACAGAAATTTACGATAAAAAACATAAGAATAATGTGATTACTTAATGACTACTTTTTCTTTCTTCTAGTGGAACGCCAACTCTTCCTTGGAAATTGTTCGTGTTGATTGCTTACACTGCCAAACTAAATACCAGCTTTTTGGTATCAAGGTATTATTAATAATTTCTTTTATAATACAGTCAAGTCTCGATTTAACGAAACTCTTGATTTAGCGAACCTTTTTTTGGTGGCTATTTGGCCACCGATTAAATAAAATGACTAAAATAAGCTCTCGATTTAACGAAACCTTCGATTTAACGAACATTTTTGGCGGTCCCCAGGGGTTCGTTAAATCGAGACTTGACTGTAAATGCAAATATATTGAAAACCAAATAAAACCTAAAATGTATCTTTAAATCTTATCTTTTATTTGATTTAGAAAAAACCGCTTAACGGACACAACTAGTTCATTTTTGAAATTTTCATTAGCTCTCAAACATTTTATTTGTTATTAAATAAATTATTTTAGTGCTTATCTGAATAGTAAGACATGGACACTGAAACTCTTCGTTTGGCCTTGGACAACTCTATTGAATTGAAAGACAAGGCTAATCTAGCTTACAAGGAACAGAATTATAGGTAATCGAAGTTCGAAATATGTTAAATTTCATATACATTTGTGATTTTTTTAGTTCAGCCATGCTGCTCTACCAGTGCATTTTGGCGATCAAGGGTTACATGTAATGCTAATTGAACTATGAGTACGTAATCTCTATTAATTTACAGCGAGCGCCTAGAGTGCCCGACGCCAATGACGAGAATAAGGAGGAGGCGGACAAGACGCCTAAGGACGATGGCCCAAGTACTTCAAGTAAGGCGGCTCAACCTGAAGCCCCTCCCACCACTCCTCTGGACCTGATGAAGCAGGAAGGGTTGGATCTGCTATCCAAATGTTACAACAACTTGGCTGCTTGCATTATTAACGGACCTAGTCGCAAGCCTGAAGGTAGTTTCAGCTTGTATCATAAAAGTTTATATCCTATTCTTAGACTACCTTCGTGCTGTCTTCTATTGTGATCAGGTCTTATTTTCTTTTTTATTTTTAATATTGAGCAAAAAAAAATTTTGGTCGTTTCGACTGGCATTCTCATGTGCTTTAAAAATAAAATACGCACCGTATTCTTCTAATGAGGCGACACCCCTCATTTTTGACTAAGATTTCAGAGTCAAGGCCATTTTTGATTGACGATTTTCAGGGGTTTAAAAAAATAGCCTGATTAGAAGAAATATGGTAATTGCATGCAGTCAGGGCCGCAACTTTAACTTTTACAAATAAGGTGGAAGTTGCGCCCCTGCATCACGCCTGTGCACTGGCCGAAAACAAGCCGAAGCGTGCCCTGAATTTTCTCGTACTTTTTTCAGACTTTTTGGAAAAAAGTTTATACCATCTGATAGTTAAAATTTCAGGCTACAAAATGGTATTTTCCGGGCCGGAATTTGAAAAAATGTGGCCTACGGGCCGGCTTTTTGATCAAAAACACTTTTTTAAAAAACGCTGTTTTTGACCGAAAAATCGGCCTGTAGGCCGACATTTTATCAAACCCCAACCCGGAAAATACCATTTTTTTTGCCTGAAATCTTAGCTTCATATGGTATAAAGTTTTTTCCAAAAAGTCTGAAAAAGTTTGAGAAAGTTCAACGTCCGCTTTGGCCCGTTTTCTGCCGTGCACAGGCCTGCCCTGCTAGATGGGCAGATGAACTAAATTGTATGTTAATTTTCACCGAAAACACGGCGTTAACAAAATAATAAGAACAAAGTTTTTATAACGAAATCCGTGCGGGCCGGTTTCAGGAGTCTGTTATATCTGTACTGACAACTTTGCTTAGTATACAGTCAAAAATCGGTTATAAGCTGCCCCAGTCATACGCCACCTTCGGTTATATGTTACCCTGTACCTTGAATGTACCTTATTTGGCTGAGACTGGCTTATTCTCTGTCATCGGACACCTCATTTAACTGCCACCCTTATAAGGCCTGATCACTGGAGTGTCCTATAACCGATGTTCGACTGAACTTTATTTGACAATAACAAAACAAATGTAAAAAGAATAATTGAACAAATCTTTACTGTTATTCATGCAGGTTTTGACCATCGATAGCGAGAATGAGAAAGCTGTTTTCCGTAAAGGTTGTGCTTTCAAGCTGGCTGCCAAATACGAAAAAGCTATTGCTCAGTTTAAGAAGTGTTCAAATAGTGAGTTCTATTTTTAATTCAGAAATTTATAAATTTGCCATAAATTCAGACAGCCAAGCTGTTCAACTAGTGGAAGAATGTCGTTTGTTGGAGCTAGAAGAGGGTTTGCAATACTAAGCAACTTTATGCTTTTTTAATAGTTATTTGTAGATAAGAAGAGAAATGCTGAGATGCGCGCTAACTTTGCCAAATCTGGAGCCTTCGTAAGTCGTAAAAAAATTGAAATGTTTCTTTTTTGGATTGACCTGGTACCCGCTTTTCAAAATATTCCATCAGCAACGGGCATGCCGTGCTTTACACATAGAAAAAACTGAGACCAGTAATTCTTTTCTTTTGAAAAAAATTCACATGCTTTCTCATCTAGATTTTTAAGTTTTCTGCCTAGTTTTCAAAATAAGTATAAGCAAAACGATTAAAGACCATGCTCTTTGCGCGCAGCGACATGCGCAAAATTTGAATTGGCGGGGACACTTCTCTTTCGTCTCAAACTTAACTCTTTGGAGTCGTTTGCCATAACTTCATATAGTACAGTGCGAGACGAAAGAGAGGTGTCCCCCGCCAATTCAAATTTTGCGCATGCCGCTGCGCGCAAAGAGCATGGTCCTTTAAAGAATGTACCGACTTTTTGGCCATTTTTTGAAAACCTACGGAGAAAATCATTTAACTGATGTTTTGGTTTTGGATATCTGTTCAATTTTTCAAATTTTTTATTCGAATAATTAACCCTAGTAGAGAATACTAGCCCCTTTCGCATAATATTCTTCCCATAAAACCAAATAAAAAGCACTCAAATATTTTTTCCGAACTTCCAAAAAGGGCGTAAGAGATTTCTTAGTCCGTCCTAATGGGGCGTAATCGTTTTGCCAATGAAACTTTTTGTCAATGTCATCTTTTCGTCAATGAGATCACTTCGCCGATGGTATATTTCGCCAATAGCTTTTTTTCTCAAGTTATTTCCTTGTCCGGCAAATAACCACTCATTCTGCAGCTCATTTCAGTGGCTACCAAATGAGTGGTAATTTGCTCGACAAAAATAGCAATACTTGAGAAAAAAAACGCTATTAGTAAAACATACCATTGGCTAATTGATCTCATTGGTAAAAAGATGCCATTGGCAAAAAACATCTCATTGGCAAAAGTTTCATTGGCAAAACTATCAAGCCCCGTCCTAACATACGCTGGCCCACCCTGAGCCTAGGCCTGATGCAGGGCTAAAAAGAGTAATTTAACCAAATAAAATCATATGGGGTATTTGCTACTAGCTCCAAATACTTTCATAACCATCTAATTATGATTCCTGATCAAACTAACTATATATTTCAGCAAAAGGAAGCTAGCGCCAGCAACCAGGCTTGAAAAGGGTCCAAGACAGAATGCAAGAATCGATTTTCTGAAGCAATTCTTTGAAATTGTGATCTTTGACAATTTGACATAACATATTATGTATCGTTTACTTGTAATCTTCACCAATAAAATCTCAAAATACTCGCAATATATCGAATCTCTTCCTATACGAAAATACAACAGAGAGATTCGCACCCCAAACAATTTGAACACTTTTCGAAGTAATGCGTGATTAGCAAAAATGTTTCATTAATCAATATTTTTCTTCCTGTCAATTTTGAGAGTCTTCTATCCTTCTTCTTCGGTAACTTTATATTTGTCCCTGTGTATTTGAAGTGGATTATGATCTGCTGGGCTCACTTGATTGAGGCTGATCCCCTTGTCTCAATCAACCATTTGTAGGAAATGAACAGATTTAATGATCCAAATACAGTTACCACTAAATACCCACTTGGTGTCCATATCGTGTTTAGATAGGCTAGCTAAAATAACATAATCACCAAAGTTAATTAATTAAAATAATCCAACAATAGGTGCAATGATGGCCCCAGCTCGAGCCATAAGTGAACAGGATCCAACTGCAGTAGCTCTCATTTCAGTCGGCATACTTTCTAAAAATGAATTTATATTATTTCTTCAACGAGGGGGCATGTAACTCTTGACATTTCCAAAGTACAATTCTTTGGTCAATTTTGGTTGGCATACGTTCTAAATGACACGGAAATTCAGCCATAGATTTTTTCTGAACCATTCGGTGAAATTTTATTTTTTTGGTTAGAGGCTTTTGTTTGAAACCTTAATTCTTGTTTTTGTTTAAAAAACTATATTTAACCTTCAAATATTTAGAAATGAATAAATGGATAAATATTGGAAAATTTTTTCATCGTGGATGGTTCGCAACTCATCAACGTGAAAGACTCGTCAACGGCAAAACTTGCCAACGAAAAATTCGATTTAAATGCCCCTATGGCCGATTCCAAGGACAGCGTATGACCGAATTTTTCCTTGGCGACTTCTTCGTTAACGAGTTTCGGTGTTGGCACGTTTTGACGTTGGTTAGCTTTTTTAGCGTTGGCAATTTAGGGCGTTCAGTTGCGTCTCCATGCAGCTTGCTGACGCTTTTTTTGTTAGAGGTCACAAAGCGCATGTTCTGACCAGATTTTTAAAAGACAAGCTGAGCATTCTACCCAGATAACTATCCAAACTTTTTGCTTCATAGAATATTCATCTATTCTTCGAAAGGGAAAAAACCAATATATTTGACTGGAGGAAAAAAATTAAATTGTAAACAAATACAAGAAGTGAGATGTCAAAAAAATCCTAGAGTGTTCTCTTTCTAACCAACATAAAATCCCGACGAATGGTCCAGAAATTAATAATTTATAGCTGAAACAAAAGGGCCGGCAAATTTGGGACACCTCTTGCTACTAAGTTTCAAAGAATTCTTTAAAAACAAATAAAATGTACATAGAACGAAAAAAATTCTGAGGGTAAGAAATGCATAAAAGAGCTCCATTTTAAGTAAAAATCGATGAGGATTACCAACAGCACACAAATAGCAGGCATCCCAAGTGTATTCAATAAACACTAAGCCCACCAGATTGGTCACCAAAATAACAGCTCCCTAAATAAAAAATAATAATTGAAAAACACTTTTTTTATTAAGTTACAGTTTGACCCATCAAAGTCATGATAGTTAATGCCAGGAAAAAATAATGGCCATCAGCTGGGAATACTGGTGTAGATTTCGACGACTAAATTGCAGTGCATCAAATGGAATTAGAAACTGAAAAATATTTACACATATTTTTAATCAAAAATAAATTAAAATTTCAACCCATTTAGCAGTAATTACAATCACAGAAAATAGAATTTGGTTGACGAATAAATTGCCACTTATTTCTGAGCTGTTCAAGTCAATGGCATAGCTACACATGCTTGAAGTGAACCTGGAATGTTGCTCGTTGAAGAAAAAAAATTTTTGGATGCTTAAAAAGTTCACCACATAAACCAAAGAACCAAAACCCGTCGTCGAAGACCTTTGTCACGAAATAGTTCTCTGAAAAAATAATTATAATTGAAATTGAACAATAAGTTTTCAAACCTACAAAGCTGTTTTCTTTTCAGTCGGTGCTGCATGATGAGTTTTTTGGTATTTCAAGCCTGCGATTTGGCTATTCTTCTTTCACTTTGTTCCAGTTCTTTTAATTTTGCCTTTTGAAAAATCTTAGCGTCAAAATAAGATAAATTGGTGCGAAACAAACCATACTTTTCTGTGAAGCCAAGTGGGGCTCTCAGGCATTATTAAAATAACCATAATCAGAGCTATTGATGTGACGAAGGCACAGGCAAAAGAAGCCATTCTCCAGTGCGGGAAATGATACATACAATTGTCATGATCAATCGTCCGTTGCCCTGAAAGCAGAAAGTTTTAATTTTAGAAGTTTTCACTACCACCAGAAAGGTACCCTCAACCAGAGGGGTTTGAACTCAGCCATTAACCGGCTAGTCTGATGGCTGAACTAAATTTTTGAACCGACTGCGGCTGAGGGAAAATGTCCTTACTCAGCCGACTGAGGCTGAGGGCTGACTACCACTTCACTACCGCTTTTTTATTTGGGTTGAACATTGTTGAAATCGACTCTAAACTTTTTCATTCTTGAGGGTGGCCCTATCCCTCAACGGGGGGCTTTGCCTTGGTCCCCTGTTGCTGTTTTTTGTGAGTTTTTAGGCTAAGGCAAAAGTAGGCCAGCGTATGTTAGGACGAACTTAATCATGAGTCTAAAATACGTCTGAGTCTGTCCTAACATATGCTTGCCAGCCCTTGCCTAAGCCTAAAGCCTAAAAATCACAAAAAAACAACAGAGGGGACCAAGGCAAAAAAACCCTCCATTGAGGGATAGGGCCCTTGAGGGTAGAGAAGCCTTAGTGAATTACGACCATATTAAGGTTTACTTCACTGCTTACCCAGTTGAATATAGACCTTATAGGTATTCTGTGCTCTGGAAGTACCAGTTCCATAGTCCATGTATAGACAACCACCACAACGCCGCCAATGCACAAGCCTACGAAAAATCTAGCGACCAGCAAAATTTGCCAACTAGGTGCAAACCCTTAATAAATCATGAGAAGTTTTGTATTTTTGTCGTGAAATACAAATAAATTACCAGATAAAACTATCATAGAGATTCCAAAACTAAGCGCGAACATAGCCACTGGCTTTCTTCCAAAACAATCAGACAAACTACCGTAGAAGAGAGTTCCAATAAGCACTCCGCAAAACTGTATTTGAGCAAATAAGGGCACTAAATAGCCCATCGAGCCGCAAATCCAGTTGAATTCTAAGGCGGCGGAATGGAAATATATGTGATCAAACTCAATTGTGTTAGGAGCAGTGCAGTGCTGGAATACTGTACAATTTTTAGAAAAAGTTGCTGAATCAGACCCAAGTGTGGGCAATGATGAGGCATCATTAAATTTACATCTCCACTTAGGAGTATAGGAACTGAAGATAGGGAATAGCATTTGCACACCGAAGAATTGACAAAACTGCCATGTGAAAGCCACTAATATATGAAAACGTGTGAATGGAGGTATAGGAATGCAGGCCATTTCCTGAACTGTGGACTTTATATAATCAGTCCAGCACCGTTTGTAAAGGAATAAAGAAGTGTCCAGTGATTTTTGCTTTTAGCATACTTCCTCAATATCTATGAGTATAAAATACTTTAAGTATTTTTGAGAAACATGATCTTGATATGCTTAATAACTGAAAGTCGCGGGCGAAATTTTTGCCAATGAGATCTTTTTACCAATAGCATCTTTTTGCCAGTGACATCTCTTTTCCAATGGTATGTTTTCGCATATAAATTCTTTTCTCAGGCGATCTTATTCCCATCTCAAGAAAAATTACCACTCATTTTGTAGCTAGTGAGATGAGCTACAAAATAAGCAGTAATTGGCCTGGCAGAGGAATAAGAGTACTTGAGAAAAGAAGCTATTAGAGACAACATACCACTGGTAAAGTGATTTCATTGGTAATAAGATGCCAAAGAGGCAAAAAGAACGTATTGTCAAAACGATTACGCCCCGAAAATCGATCTAACTTCTACTGCTAAATAAATAACAACAAAAGCAGAAAGAACACAAATCAAGGTTTTCTGATCCAACAAGCTTACATACTTGACATGAGTGACATACCTAAAACAAACAAATTTGCTTAGTTACTCAAAAATAAAACAGTTTTTGTCTGTATGTGTTATAAAAAAATATATAACATGCCTCAAAACTACTTATATTTTTATGTATATTTACAACTGCGCATATAATTGAGTGCACAATTTCCTGGTGTAGTTCTTCAAAACATATTAATAAAAGATTATTATTGAAAACAAGAGTGGGAACTCAATGATGAAGATATTTGGAATATCCCTTTATGATCAATTTTTTTACCGCATCAAAGTTTTCATTTGACACTCCCATAAGTTCGTTCCACCTAGGGTCCTTCCTTTTTTTACTTCAATGTTTGAAAAGTTTTACCAAATTTGATTCGTCAGTCCACTCAGTCATTCTGAATTTATCGGTCATTTCGGTAAATTAAAGGAGTATTGCCGAAAAGATTCGCTCGTGCTCGCTATAGTGACACCCCATTTGAATAACGCCCTTCGAAAAGGGGTGTTACTGTAGCGAGTACCCGCGGTTCTTTTCGGAAAAACTTTTCTCATTCACAGAAACAACTGTTAAGTTTAGAATCTCTACGATATTTTCTGATTAGACTGACGAATCAGATTTGGTAAAACATTCTAAACATTGAAGTAAAAATTGTCAGAACCTATGTGGGAACAAACTCTTGGGGGTGTCACTACAGCGGGGTTGACTGTTTGCAATGTTTGGGTGATAATAGTAGCTATTAACGGGTGTGGATAACTTCTTGATATTTTCAAAGCAGCTGGTAGGGCATTTAACCTCTTTTAAAAAATTAGTTCAAATGGCTTTTTTCTGTGACGGGCTGATTGGAACCCGTAGTTTCTAGATTTATGAAGAACGATTAAAACCCTTCGTCTTGAGAAAAGCATGACTGGATGATGAGCTGACCCTTTGCTTACTTTAAAAGAATTCATGGTGCAGACGGCTGGCTGAAGCGCTGACTTGGCGGACATACTGAGGCGATGGACTGCTGCTTGACTAATTGAGAAGACGATGACAGGGAGCTGATTTCTTCTTTATGGAGCACGAGTAGCCAAGGCCAATTCACATTCACGGCTCGCTGAACCGCATGCTGTTTGTCGTCTATAAGCCAGAGTTATGTTGATCTCGAACAGGAGGTCCATATTCATTTTGAAAAAAATTATACCCTCCATGAGAAGAGATAATAATTGACCAGAAAGGTTTCTTGAGTTCATACCGATTTTCTCGAATCTCATGGTATAACTAGAACAAATTTGAAATCACTAAGTGTGCTGGCAAACCAGTATGTATTTAACTTATTTTAATTTAAATCAAAACTGTAACTGTCATTTAGTGGATATTAAAGGCTTTAAGTCCATCTGCTGCCTATACCGCATTCTCTCTAATAGAACACCCACCCCCCCCTCGGTTCAAAATCGTGTTTTTGGCATTATGTTTATGACCGAACTTTCGAAGTCTTTTCTCAGGCAAGTTACCACCCGCTTTGTAGCTCATCTCACTGGTACAAAATGAGTGGTAATTTGCTTGGGAGCAGTCATCAAAAATGAGATCAAAAACACAATGCTAAGAACATGATTTTGAACCAGGGGGGGGGTCTTCTATTAGAGAGAATACGTTATGTGATTGCGTTTTTGGATGGAAAGGTGGCTTTTTCAAACCATCGTTAAACCACCCGGATTAAAGTCTAAAATATATGAAATTAAAACATCGCAAACCACGTGCAATATATAATTAGTAAAAATAAATACGTTTCGAATGGGTTTTCTTGAATTTATTTCACATACATTTCAAACATACAAAACAGAATTTAAAAACGGAGCGAAAGCATTTCGTTTGCCGATCACACTTTCAAAGATCACAAAATATTCTCTTGTTAGTTGTGCCTGAAACAATAACTTTTCAAAACTGTTTGCATGCAGCCGAAACTCTCAAATAGATTAACGTTTTTGACATAACCAAACCACTACATAATCTAGTTCAAAGGGGCATACCATCGCGTTACATTTAAAATTAAGGCGAATACCAGCAATTTTTTAGAAATCGTCTTTGTTTTCACTCTTTCAATGTCAAATCTGATCCTACAGAGAGACACGACTTTTTTTTACCTTTTGCTTTCGTCATAACTCGTTGTGATTTTTACTTGTTGTCCTTTTTAATACAACTATATATTCGTCGGAAAGCCCTTGATTTACCATTTCGTTTGAAAAAAAAAGTGTCTCTTTATCTCAAAAATGAGCAAAGTAATGCCTAGTTTAAATGAGACCACCGAAAATAAATAAATTTGTGCAACAAAAGCAACAAAATTCAACCACAATTTCTTTTATCTGGTATCAACGCTCCTTCCATTTCTTTCTATGCAGGGATCGAGGCGCCGGCGAAAGTCGTTCATGCTCGATTGACCATTTCTTGCGGAAGCTGACGCATTTCTTCGATGATCTTTTAACCAAAGCATCAAGGTTTGCTCGAGGCTGATCCGTGTAAACCCTGTTCTTCACATAACCTCAACAGAAAAAATTTAAACTAGGCATAACTTCGCTCATTAGAGCCACTCTTTTTTAAACGAAATGGTAAATCAAGGCTTTCCAACGAATATATAGCTGTATTAAAAAGATTGCCATTACAACGAGTTATGACGAAAACAAAGGGTAAAAAAGTTGGGTAGTCCTGTATATTTAAAAAGTAGACAAAAACTTTCGTTGGATCAGGTAGAACACTTGTAGAAAACAGTCATAAGACAATCTGAAAATGCAGCTCAGAAGTTGCTCTACAACTTAACGTTCAGTCTACCCCGACTTGATACAGAAAAATTAAAAGTGCGAAAAGTGCAATTTTTGAACGGAAAACCTATGACTTTAAGGCTTGTAATTGATACTCGTCTCAGAGAAAACGCTGGGCTAAAGTACACTTTAGCAACTCGCTTTAGCAACCAAGCAACTCGCCTTTAGCAACCAAGCAACTCGCCTTTAGCAACCAAGCCCCTTGCGCCCCCGAAGGGGCGCAAGGGGCAACCAAGCCCCCTGCGCCCCGAATGGGGCGCAGGGGGCTTGGTTGCTTGGGGTTGAGATGCGCACACCCACATACCTTAGACGCAAATCACTCGAAAGTGACTCTGGATGCATGAAAAAGCATGCATACCAGAGTTTGTTTATGCGGTAGGCCCCAGTATTCAAAACTATGTTCAACATCTTCCTTTTTGAACAAAATTAGCGTGTAAAATTGGGTCTAGAAAGCACTTAAAATTGATTTTTAGACGAAATAAAAAAATTCGATTTTTGGACCACAGGGGGGACCAAGGCAAAAAGTCGATGTTTGGCCAAAATTTTTTTTTGTGAAAAACAGCCTTCCGACAACTAAAAACACGTTTTTCATGGGTTTTTGCATGCTAAAACATGCTTTAAAACACTTAAAACGTGATTTTGGGCGAGTTGCTAAAGTGTACTCCTGCCAAACGCTGATTCAGGATTGTTTAAGCGCCGGCTACCCGGCGGAGCGCCGGCTAAGCGCCGGCGCCTTAAGCGCCGGCGCTTAGCTGGCGCCGGCGCTTATTTTGAAAACGGCGGAGCGCCGGCTCAGCGCCGGCGCTTATTCTAAAACCGGGGGAGCGCCGGCTAAGCGCCGGCGCCTTAAGCGCCGGCGCTTAGATGGCGCCGGCGCTTATTTTGAAAACGGCGGAGCGCCGGCTAAGCGCCGGCGCTTATTCTGAATCCGGCGGAGCGCCGGCGCTTATTTATTTATTTTATTATTATTATTATTATTTATTATTTATTTTAAAAACTTAAGATCTCGAGATCGAATTCAAATTTTTTCGATTTGGAGGGTTTAATCTTATGAAAATAAAATTAACGATCTGAACTGTTTATTAAAGGTTATACATTATTTTTAAAATTCCTGCAACATGAAAACTTTCAACAGCATTATAACACTTGTAATGATCAATACAGCTTTTTAAATATTTACACTCTGCGTTTATATTTAATAAAATCTTCACTGTTATTTTTCAAGCAGTGACGTTAAAGTACAGTTAAGTAGAAAAATCATTATCCGGTATCCAAGATAACCACCACATAAGCTCCGCCTAAGCGCCGGCGCTTAGTCGGATACCCGGCGGAGCGCCGGCTAAGCGCCGGCGCCTTAAGCGCCGGCGCTTAGCTGGCGCCGGCGCTTATTTTGAAAACGGCGGAGCGCCGGCTAAGCGCCGGCGCTTATTCTAAAACCGGGGGAGCGCCGGCTAAGCGCCGGCGCCTTAAGCGCCGGCGCTTAGATGGCGCCGGCGCTTATTTTGAAAACGGCGGAGCGCCGGGTCAGCGCCGGCGCTTGAACAATCCTGCGCTGATTAAATCCGTTTTATAGGTCAAAATATAGACAATAAGTTCCTCTACAACGTAACGTTGAGTTATTTTTGACTTTATATCAAAAAAAAATAAGAAAAGAACTGATTAATCATCAACGTAACTGACGGACAAATATAGTCCAAATACTATATAGAGATAAACATTTATAAATTATTTTGAACTAAGACAACGCTAATTCTGTGTAACATGAGTTAAATTGTGAGTTAAACTCGAATCGAGAAGATAACCTCATATTCGGGTGTGAATTCTATACCGTAATTCCTTTTTTACAAGGTAGGATATCGCTGAGTATTGGTTGCTGTTGTGATACTTACAATGAATGATAACACCCAAACTATTCGATATAGATATCATTCTTTCTATGGAGTGTGAAATTTTAGGACTATCATAATCATAGCTGCACGCTGTCCAAAAAATAGCGCCAGCGCCGGCAATTTTCAAAATTGAGCGCCAGCGCCGGAAAAAGCGCCAGCGCCGGCGCCAGAGCAGCCAAATTGAGAAAATCGCGCCGGCGCCAGCGCCGGTTTTTTGAACGAAGAAAAAATCGCGCCGGCGCGATTTTGCTGGCGCCGTAAAAAGCGCCGGTGCACTCAAAAGCGGCTTTTCTACAAATTATTGACATAATTTTCAACATTTTTTATTCCATATCAAATATTTATCAGGGCAGAATTGTATACCAACATAGTCCTGCTATTTAGTAGCTGTTGGCCAGTTGACGTTTTTCGGCCAGACGAGTGCATTGCCATAATGCTAAACAGTCTCTCCACTGCTGCACTGCTTGCAGGTATTGCGAGAATGTCGTGCGCAACCTTTTCAAGAGTTGGATAAACCTCAAGTTGGTAAAAAGTTAAAAAGTTTCAAGCACAGTAAAGGCACCTGTGAATTTGCATTCCAAAATCCTATTGCATCTCCAATCAATATTTCATCGCTGTTCCAATAGCATCAAAAAACTTTTGCAGCTGCACATCTTCTGCGGAAATTGTTGGATTCCAAAGAATTGGCATGAACTTGTTTTACAACAAAAATGACTTAATACAAAACAAAAAAGCGTCAGTTTAGCAATTCGTGAAAATTTGCGCACCGTTGCCAGCGCCGGTCTATTCACCATTTCATGCCAGCGCCGGCGCCAGCGCCGGCCTAGCCAGAAAAAATTTCGCGAGCGCCGGCGCCAGCGCCGGCCTAGTCAAAATATTCGCGCCAGCGCCGGAAAAAGCGCCGGCGCTATGAGCGCTATACGGCGCTTAAAAAGCCGGCGCTGGCGCTGCTAGCGCCGGCGCTGGCGCTCGTGCAGCTATGATCATAATGTGTACTTATTTCGTTTTTTCACGTAAAATTTAATTTCTGACACTTACTTGCACTTATCATTAATCTTTACTTCAATTGTTGATTTTAAAAGAAAAATTTATTTTACTAGTAAATAATGAAAAACTGACTTTTTGGGATCCCCAACTAAATAAGTACCTTATAATGCTTTCTGCAAAATTAGGCTGATATTCACGTTTTACCCGTTTTCGAAAAATCAAATTTTTCCCTTCTGGAGCCAATAACTTGCCCATAAAAGAGCTTTGTCTAACTTTTTTACTAAAAAATAACTTACCACCCTTAAAAGTGAGTCAACAAAAAGAACAAGTTCTGCAAACTTTTTCGCTCCAGCTGTTC
Organism: Ditylenchus dipsaci; assembly: GCA_004194705.1. Classification (NCBI taxonomy): domain Eukaryota; kingdom Metazoa; phylum Nematoda; class Chromadorea; order Rhabditida; family Anguinidae; genus Ditylenchus; species Ditylenchus dipsaci. The sequence goes on along the minus strand of SADC01000337.1, from coordinate 82,454 downwards.
TTCCCATTCTCTGTTGTAGATAATTCAGGAGAATTTTAGAAAAACGTTCATTTTCTTCGTCTAACAATTGTTTGTCGCGTAAATTAAAATCTTCAGCGGCTGAAAATATTTTCCAACTACATTATGCTCACGATTGATCGACTACCGTAATTCCTCTAATAAGCCGGCCCCCCTAAATTCAAAAAACGGGTTTCTGGCATTGTGTTTTTGATCTATGTTTTGGAGACCAATGTTAGACAAGTGACCATCTATTTTGTAGCTCATCTCACTGGCTACAAATTGAGGGTAACTTGCCAAAGAGGAGTCTTCAAAAAATGGGTCAAAAACACAATGCCAAGAACACGATTTTGAATCATAGGGAGGGGGGGCGGCTTATTAGAGGAATTACAGTATTTTAAGGACTGATCCTTATGTGCCTTATCCCTTTTTCATTAAACAAAAACTTTTTTTTGAGACTAGTGTTAGTGTCTCGGAAGTCTACTATGTTACCCAATTTTAAAAAACTAACTTGAGTTTGAATAAATAATCGCCTTTAATAAAACCATTTCTTCTTTGCTAAGTCCCATCCTCCAAATTGGTCTCATAATAGAGTAGTTAAAATTTTTCTTGTATTCTCTAAAAAGTTACACGAAAAATCAAAATAGCTGTATTTACTATATGTAATAAGTCAAAAATCTTTATTTTGGGGTAATGGTATTTCATAAACAAAAAGTATATCTTTTAAATTTTCACTGAAAAAACACTGCTAAAACAATTTTTTCTACACCACATAAATCGACTATGGACTACAAAATGAACGCGTCAGATTGAAGTTAGTTTAGACGGTTTTTTTTGTCAGTGTGAGTCGCAGTCTGTGAACGAGCGATTAGAAATTTTGAGATTTTACGTTAGAACCTTTGATTTCGGTGATCAAATCTCAACAAGTTGTGGATAAAATGGCACTTTTCGACGCAAAATGACCTAATTGTACTTTATTTTGAAATTTCAAAATGAGAATTGTGAGTATGGTCATTATTTTATTAAATTTAGAAAACACTTTTCTCGTCTCAGCACGCTGGTAAGTCGGCCTATTAAAAATACCTTATTAATTTAAAGGGGCTATCGGATACATCACTTGATCTAGCAGCGTCTACAAATATCTTTCCATTCGGAAATGTTATGACTTTTTGATGAAGTTCATAGGAGTAGTATCCATCAAACAAAATTGTATTAACTAAAGACATACGCCTTACCATCAATTCCTGAAATAGACTTTATCATAAATGTCACAACCATACTTATTATACATTTTCCACAGGAAACACGCCTGTGCGTCGGGATAGATAACGGATATTATAAATTTTTTAAATATATATAATTTTAAAAAATTAGTAAATTTTCTGTGACAGTTTTGGCTATATTCACAATGAGAGGGGGGGGGGTGAGCGGTTGCCTTGGTCGCGCTGTTGTTTTTAGGACTTTTCAGGCCTTAGACTCAGGCAAAAGTAAGCCAGCCTGTATAAGGAAGGTCTCAAATATATTTAGACCAGGATACGTAACTCAAAATTTTGAAAAAAGTACAATTCGGTCATTTTTCGTCAAAAAGTGCCATTTTATCCAGTGCTTATTGATTTTTGAGCACCAAAAAAAATTCTGACTAAAGACTTCAAAAACAAAAAAGATTTTGGGTCCCCAAAAAGTACAAATCTTTTTAAAAAGTACAGTTACGTTCCCTGATTTAGACTCACTTTTAAGTCCATCCTTACAAACGCTGGCCTAGTCTAAAAACCATAATAAAAAAAACAATAGGGGACCAAGGCAAACGTCACGGTCCGCTTTCCCAATGTGGAATAGAGCCAAAGTTTTTATGTGAAAACCTTTGTTAAGTTAAGGTAAAAATATATTCATAACAAAGTTTTACCTGCGATTTGTAAGAAAGCTTAGGAAACACTGGTAGAGTTTTTGCCATCTCAATACTTAGTAAGACACCAAGTTGCAAGTAAACAAATTTGAACCTGAACTCACTTGGAGGCTCCTTAAATTTTTATTTATTTTTAAATCATAATTATTTTGGCCTCCCTACATCCTCCCCGCAGAAATTTTATTGTTGGATGCTTTGGTCTCTCAAGGTAATTTTGATAAGCTCTCAAACCATAAAAAAATTAGCTTGGGGTACCAAGGCATACAAATATCAAAACTCTTGTTCTTAGCATCAGGACTTGTTACACGCGTGTTCTTCGTCTCTAGCGCATCGGAAAAACAAAAATAAAATTCTGTGAGCGACTTAAAATATGGTTTGTTTGCAGGAGACTGTTAGAACGGCTCTTTTATCAGTGTCCATCAAGTGTTCTCCTCATCTACAGCCAATAAGGCAGCCTAATCACTGCTTAGAGCCTTTCCTCTAGTATCTACTTGAGGCAGCGGTCCGACTGACTTCATGTTTCAAACAAGTCAGCTCTAACTGGTGTATAATGATACGCTATTTTTTTTTGGCTTGTTTGACTACTTCTGGGGTAATTCGGGTCGCTTATTCGGAATCAGGCGTGAAAAGTCGAATTACGATTAGAACTGATCAAGAAGCCGAAAAAGGCGTGCGGCCATGTGGGATCGAATCTGCACAGAATTTTGAACCTTAAAACATAAACGCGTTCGTACTGCGCCACCAAGCCCACAATTTTAAAGATATGGCTCTTTTATAAAGGATTGGCATTATGGAATTTTTATGATAAGCGTCTAAGAAAATGTATAAAGTTTCAAATACGTAATATTTAATTTCATCCCCAAATTGCTGAAAAATGTCCCCAAATTTGCAGAAAAATGTCCCAAATTTAAAATTGACATTTTTCTCAATTTTTATGTTTCTTTTTCAAATTTGTTTTAACTATCGTGTAGCTCAGAATCTCAGCTTTCTATCGGGCTATCAATCTCCATTGAATGATTTTAAATATATAGAACTTTAAAGGCTTTAAAAGAATTGATGATTTTTTAAAAAATATCTTAATATGTGTATTTGAGTCTAAATCTGAAATCATGCTATAGAGATTATTACCTCGATAGAAAGCTGAGATTCTGAGCTACACGATAGTTAAAACAATTTGAAAAAGAAACACAGAAATTAAGAAAAACTTCAATTTAAAATTTGGGGACATTTTTCAGCAATTTGGGGACAAAATTAATTACCACCCGTTTCAAATCCACAATGCGACAAAAGTTCAAAATATTGAAAACCGGTTTGTTTGATAAGTAGAACGTCTACTCCCTAATCAAACAAAAAGACCTACACTGTAATCGTTGGCAATAGCTAACATATTATCTGTGGATAGTATTAGATCTTTAACAGAAGAGCGTGAAAAAGAAGCAGCAAAGCATACAGCATTTTCCCTGACATCTTTTAATTTTGATTCCACAAGTAGGAGATGTTGAAGAAGTTTACAATCCAAATTTTCCTAAATAATTGATTATTAACCATCTATTTTTACACCTAAGAGACCTTTGTATCAAGTCGCCTTTTCAAATTGAACTTTTGCAATAGCTGAAGTCGTTTTGCTTCCGATTCCATGCTTAGCTTTTTGATGTTCACATCAGCCGGCAACTTAACGCACATAACATTCATACCGTTAAAATGCATTTGTCGAATCTGCATGCTCGGCATTCTGAATATTGATGTGCAGCTCGAAGTTTTAAACCGAAGTTTGGCAGAAAAGGAGCAGAAAAAGGAGGTATATCAAGCCGGAGTGAAGGATAACAGCATTAAAAACTAAGTTAGTCGAACCTGTGACTTAGGCGATGCTTATATGAAGTTCGCAAATTCTCGTCCGCAAATCTTTGTCCGCAAAAATCACGTCCGGAAAACGCATCCGCAGAATATTGTCCGCAAGTTTGGCCAACCCGTTGAAATCAATCAAATAGACCCATGATCGAAAATGCGGGGTATCGACGTTAGGTACCTTTTTCCCCATTCTGAAACTACATTTGATTCTAACTACACAGGCCTTAGGCTTAGGGGTAGGCGAGAGTATGTCACAAAGGACTAGTGAATGCCTGACGCACTTTTCCTGGGGTAATCTGCGACTGGGAATAATATTTGAGTGCTTTTTATGAGGTTTTAAAAAAGAGATTTGGGACAAAATGGGACAAAAGGTACATAACGTCAACGCACCAAAAATGCATAAAAAGTCTCTTTTTTCTCAGCTCTATCAGCTCGACCCAAATATTGCGTCCGCAAAATTTGGTCCGCAAATCTCCGTCCGCAAACTTTCGTCCGCAAATGCTTCGTTCGCAAAATTTGGTCCGCAAGCGTTGCGTCCGCGAAATTTAGTCCACAAGTCTGGCCAACCGTGAAAATATGAACAAATTTTCGGTAAAAAAATCGGTGGCCCTCCCAAAGTACATAAGGTCCCTTAATTCTTTAAATTAGAGCGACATGCCACTCAGAAGTGCTACTCTATTAGAGTGTGCCGTCGAAACAGAGAGTGCCAGACCATCAGAGAGAACACGGTATAAAGCATAGGGTATGTATCATGGTTTCATAAAAAATTCGTCATTATTTCCTCTCTCGAAAATGGTCTTTGCAATAATTCTCTCTAATAACTATTTTCAGCAATAAAATTTTAAGAATAGTTGATAAATGTTTTTTCGGGTCAGAAAGCTGAAATGAAGTCACACCTACTCTGAGAATAACGGGTGCTCGCGATTAGTATAATTAATGAAGAACACGGACAAGAACCACCTGGAGCTCCAGCAAAGCAGGAGCCCTAAACACAAAAATCACAAGAAAAAACCATGGTTTACATCATGTATTAATAGGGAACATGCTTGATTATGAGACTAACTATGATAACACAATTTTGAAATCACGTCATGGTGAAATACTAGATTGTTTCAAACCGACTTAAGTTTCGTGCCCTACCCTGTATTTAAATCCAAATGCTAACTTTTCACAAACAGGTAAAGATCTTAGTATGCCCAACTGCAAAAAAGCTTTGAAGCGAATGCTGCAAAAAAGGCACGGCAAATTTCGAATTTTCGATTACCCTATTCCATTTTTCTCATCACACTTCTATAAGTAAATTGACCATGCTAAGCACGAATCTGGCCTCAGAATTAGCATATTGTCATTAACAAATAAAGTTTCCTCATTATATTTTTTTTCAAAAAATAACTAACTTCCTAGAGGGACGAATTTTTTAAAATTTTTTTCGCACTATCAGACGTAAAATGAAATTTTTTTCTTATTGAAGTCATAAAAAAGGTGGACAGGACCCTTTATATTTTTTATAGAGGCCCCATTATGAAAGCGCTGTGAATTCTGCTTCGAATAGTATATTGTTCGTACGTTAGAGTAAAAAAAAAGACCGACAAAGGTTTAAAAGAAAAAACACTTACTTTTTAGTAATTTTCAACAACATTTTTTGAAAACGGCCCTATTCAAAAATTTTCGTGAAAAAATATGTCGACTAAAATTAAAGTTGTTCAGAATTAGAGAGGGAACACAATTATCTTAAAAGAAAAATTTGGCTAAACATGAGGTAACAAAGTTTTCTTCAACATTCCAGAAAACGTCTTTAAATACGTTTAGTCACTTCTAAACACCGTATTCATTCAACTCCCTACATCGCGTTTTTTTGACTAGAGTTAGGGCCATTTTTGATTTAAAATTTCAAGATTTTTAAGGGGTTGAAAAATAACCTCCCATGGGGAGTATATAAAGTGAATAACTAAACTTTTTAATAGAATAAAAAATCAAAAGCTAGACGTCAGTAGTGTCGATTTTCAAAAAAAACGACTATTATTGCTATTAAAGACTCTGTTTTAAACTCATGAAATATTCTAAATGCTAAATTTTACACTTTTGCTTGCGTGTCAATCAATAATAAACACAGAGCATAAAAATAAGAACTCACCAGCTAGTCAAACAATCTAATAACTATTGCTAAAGACGGTGAGAATTATAGTAGCATACAATTAAAAATGTATTCATCAATTAGGCAAGTGAATTTTGTCTAGTATTTAGCCATGAAATTTTAAACTCAGCTGCATTTCCGGAGTTCGAATTAGCAGGGGACACTTTTTTCAAATCAAAAATATTCATCAATTATTTTTCGAATTATTTTTTGATGGAGTCTAATAATTTTTCGAAATTTCCAACCATCGAACAGTCAAGCCCAACGTTTTTGCCAGATCAAACGAGTCAGCCGACTTTCACTGAAATGTAACTATCTGTGTGCTACTAATTGGACTCGTACCGAAGCTTTAATATTTTTCTTACTAGCTCAGTGGGTGCGCCCGTCGGCGGACCACACTCGCCTCGGTCAAGGTGCAAGTGTAATGTTCAAAAATTTAAAATAAAAAACGAAAACAATCAATCTAAACATACTAATCAACAAATCGAAACTCTCTAATAACTGACACACCATTTGCTTTTTTGAAAGATCTCTTTTCTCTCTTAGCACACCTATCACTATCCTGGCACACCTACTCACTATCGTGGACACCAATAACTCTCATGGCATTCTAAATTAATAATCTAGCCAACCAGTACATATTTTGCAAAAAATTTCATAACTTTCAGTGATTTTCTAAAATTTTCAAATTTCCATTCAGATTATTCGTTGTCATTTTTGCTTTTGTGACTTTTCCTTCATTGTTTGCGTTTTTGGTAAAAAAAATTTCGGGGAGGGGCCATTTACTGCTAACTTTCGAGATTTTATCTGCACCGATTCTATCATTAATTTATATTAGCAAATAAAGGGAAAAATATTTTATGTGACAGCCGTAAATATTCTTTCTTTAAAAGAGGGGAAAAAGCTACTTAAGTTTGAAAAAGTGGCCTCGGTGGCGCAGTAAGTAAGCGTTTGCATTTTTGGCCCAAAATGATGTTGCAGGTTCGATCCCAAGTGGTGCCATGCTATTTATTTTGGCTTTTTTAACCAGTTCTAGGGTAATTTGGGTCGCTGATTCCGAATCTGGCGTCAAAAATGTCTAATTGCCTCTAAAGCTGGTCAAACAATCCAAAATAAATAGCAGGCCACCGCGTGTGATCGAACCTGCAACACCGTTTCGGGCCAAAAAACAAAAACGCTTACGCACTGCGCCAGCGAGGCCACTTTTTTAAACCCAAGTAGCTTTTCCCCCTCCTTTAAGGTTTTCATACGACTGCAAATATTTATTAGGATTATTATTTTATAAAAAACAAATAAAATTGGTTTGTAAGTCCTGCATCTGTTTTAGCTATTTCTCAATCGTTTATTATGTTTTGCTCTCGCCTTTTAATAAGGCAGCGAAAAGGCACTGGAGCCACTGTCAAGCCAGGTCTCTTTGGAATGAAGGAGGATTAAGTGAGTCAATTACGTGAACCTATAAATAGCTTATAGTTTTTGTGTAATTGTTGTATTTTTTTTACCTCGTATAGGTAGAAAAGATTAGCTGTGAATAGGAACAATTCTGCTCTAGCCAATGACTCCCCCATACACTGTCGTTTGCCAATGGAAAATGGGATGAGCTCTTCACACTTCTTGAGCTGACCGTTTTCTATGAAACGTTCAGGCATGAACTTGTGAGGCTGAGGGAAAATCTGGAAAGGTGGCAAATAAATGGTATTAAGTAGTAAATTTCTTGCAAATTTTTTCTAGCAACCAGTGCTGACAATTTGAATACAGTCAAACCTCGATAATCCGCCACCCCATGGGACCGATCCGAGGGTGGCGGATTATCGAGGTGCCGGTTTAGCGGGGGTAAACTTTGTTGAGTTTCTCTGATGGCCAACCAAATCAGGCTTCTCGAGGGTGGCGGTTTATCGAGGGTGGCGGTTTAGCGGGGTGGCGGATTATCGAGGTTTGACTGTAATTTCAATTTTTCACTGTTTTTTATTTTAAACTATTAAGTAGTCAGCGATTTTTCGACCGATACATGAAAAATTTTCGCCCATTTTGTAGCTAAGATTCTGCGCTTCAAAATGGTGCGCCATTTTGAATCCGCCGAAATATTTTTTTAGGGTTTTGATCCAGATTTATGTCCCAAAAATGATCTATTTTCACCCTTGTAATTCGAATCATTTTTGACTATTTGCTACTTTTTTTGTACGGCCGGTATTTTTTCACATTATATATCATTCGATCGCAAATATCGTCAGCTACAAAATATTGTTCTACATATCAGCAGTTTTGTCATTTTAGAAAAAATTTCCTTGTAATGATTCAAATTAAATTTAATTTGAATCATTATAAGAAATTTTTTTTCTAAAAATGACAAAACTGCTGATATGTTGAAACATGTTTTGTAGTTGACGATATTTGCGATCGAATGATATATAATGTGAAAAAATACCGGTCGTAAAAAAGTAGCAAATAGTCAAAAAATGATTCAAATTACAAGGGTAAAAAATAGATCATTTTTGGGACATAAATCTGGATCAAAAACCTAAAAAATTTTCGGCGGATCAAAAATGACCCACCATTTTAAAGCGCAGAATCTTAGCTACAAAATAGGCGGAAAAATTGTATGTAGCGATTGAAAAATCGCCGACTACTTAATAGTTTAAAATAAAAAAACAGTGAAAAATTAAAATGATTCAAATTGGCAGCACTGCTGGCAACACAGTGATAAAGTAAATTACAATCTAACAGAGAAGTACCCGAGGTATTTTTGAGGACCGGAACGGACTCTTTTTTAATGTTTATTCTTGTAGAGCACCCGCAGCTTACCCGTGATAGTGGTTACCCTGACCTCGCGTCATAAAAAAATTCGGAGATAAAACCCTTAAAGTTACCATTCACCATAATGGTTGAATATTGGGGGGTTTTTTGAATATTTTTACTTAACTTATATTTTGTTCACACATTTATTTTCCATTTGTAAACAATTAGTACTTAAATGACCGCTAGAATCTAGCAAACATTTTAGTGACAAAGAAATCAGAAAGTTCACATAAAAATTATTTATAAAAAGCAAATGAAAGCTATGTGTCACCTGGTTCGGCACGTTAATTTACGCAAAATGCTGTTACGTGACTTGCATTCGCTTTTTTCTAAATTATTTACATATATAAACTTGATTTCTTACTACTAAAATGTTTGCTAGATTCTAGCGGTAATTTCGAGTACTAAATGTTAACAAATTGAAAAGAAAATTGAGTGAACAAAATATAAATTAAAAAAGAAATTTTCAAAACCCAGATTCACACATCATGAGTGAATCGTAACTCCGAGAGTTTATTTCTCAAAATTTTCACTATCACGCAGGGTCTAGCCAACCAGTTCCACACGTAAGCTGCGGATGCTCTACAAGAATAGACAATAAAAAAACGAGTCATCTCACGTCTTCAAAAACACACCTCGGATACTTCCCTTGTAAGTAAATTAATTTTTCATTTTTTAATTCGCTTTTGAAAGGAGCATGGTTTTGCGCGCCCCGCCAATTTGAATTGGCGATGACACTTCTCTTTCGTCTCAAACTTTACTCTTTGGAGTTGTTCGCTACAAATCCAAAGAGTGAAGTTTGAGACGAAAAAGAAGTGTCCCCCGCCAATTCAAATTAGCGGGCGCGCAAACCATGGTCCTTTAACGTTTTTTAAATTTTTTTACTTCTAACAATAAACATCAAACAGGGAAAAAGAGTAACAGCTAAATATTAATTCACCTTTTCATCGTATAGCACGCAAGAAATAAGTGGCACAATTTGGTGCCTTTAACTATTTTGAACCCCCACACTCAACGTTCTCTGTAGTCCTGTGGATAAGGTTTAGTGGGAGAAGGTTGCAGAATCGTTGAGTCTCCTAAATGCACCGCTTAAGAAAAGAAATGCTCCAATAGCATACATTGATGACAGCATTGGTGTAGGGTAATTTGGCCTTATCGGCTAAGCTAATTCTCTTGGTTCCTTCATTGTCTCCAATTACTCTATCTAACTCTTCTTGCATTTTCGCCTGTATGTCAGGGTACACCATCATGTAGAGAATCAGAAATCTGATAGTGTTGGAAGTTGTTTCCTATATTGAATGAAAAAATACACTTGCTAAAATAGGAAGTTTACTTGTCCAGCGACGAACAGATCTGGACAAAGTCCCCGTAAAGTAATTAAGACTAAAAATTTATTTAATTTTTTTTAAATAAAAAAACAGTCTACTTGGATATACAACCACTTCCCTCTAGCCCACATCCAAAATCAACTCTTTCAAAATGTTCGCAAACAATTTGTACCGACCTAAAATTCTTTAGAAGCTCAAAAATCATTATTTTGAAGTTTTAGTTAATGATTGAGTCTTGAGGTCACCTAAAAGTACCTGTTTGACCATTTTTAAGGGTATTTCGGTTTGTATTGGCGTGAAAAGGGATCAAAAAGGGGCTACCAAGGATCCAATTTAGATGCTCTTTTTGCGAATTTTGGTCAATTTTTGAAATGTAACAATTTTGAAATGTAACTCCACCCCTTGGGACCCGCTCAAAGTGGCGTTATATCGAGGGTTCACTTGACTGAATTTTAGTCAAAGCTGACCAAATTGATCCATTTCTGGGTAGCCTTATATCGAAGTGGCGTTATATCGAGAGTAGAGTGTAAAAAAATCAAATGGTCTAAAATTCAAAGTGCTAAAGCTAAATTTTGTTTAACAAGCCAGATCTTTTTGAGCTTCTGAGATGATTTTAGGTCGATATAGTGTGTTTGGAAACAATTTAAAAGAGGTTATTTGGGTGGAGGGGGTCTGGTTACATGCAAGTAGCGTGAAGAAATATTTACTTAAAATATGGTCTTCAAGTCCACTATCATTAGCTTTTTTGCGATGTTCGATTTCTTGCAAAAAAGCATCGATGAAGTATGTGTCATCCTCGTCTCTTGTTGCATTAGTTTCAGCTTCTAAATGTAAAATTCTGTAATATCTAAATGGTCTGCTACACTATGAACTACCGTGTTTTCTGCGTTTAATTGTAGCACGAATTTGACTATCAAAAAATGCATGCATTTGGTCAAACCTTTGCACCACCCTTTGAAATAGTAGGAAAATACTGGAAAGTATCTGAGCCATGGTATTGCTATGACAATACTAGCTACAGGATGCATAAAGGACTTGAATTTGGTTGTCGATGGCTGTTTTTGTTTTATAAAAGTCTTGTAAAGAGTCCTGAAATTATTAATTTTAGTGCTGTTTTAGCTTGTTTCGAAAAGACCTCAGCAAAGCGAAAGCCAAACACCAGCTGATTTATAATAGAGCCAACAGCGATATCGATCAAGGGACAAAGTTATATCCTTCTTTGGTTTGATCATTGCCATGTTCTATGTCATGGTTTACGGTGTCAATGACACTTTCCACTTCCAACATTATCTGTAAGTTGAAATGTATACCAATTTTTTTATTATACAGTCGAACTCTCTATAGCATAACTCCATATAACATAAAACTATATATAACATAACTCAGAAATCAGTTTGTTTGGTCTGATTGAAATTAGCCCCCCCCCCTCTCTAAATGGGATCCAAAAATTTAGCCACGGGGGCTAAATTAGAGAAAATACGGTATTTTAATGTTGAAATATTCGTTTTTGGGCCAATTAGCTTATATTTTTAACAATTTTTTGGTCTTAGTGCCACTTCGTTGCCGTGCTCCCCTGTTAAATTTTTGATATAATTTTTCAGTTATACATAGGCGCAGAATAGACTGGCATACATTAAGACGGACTCAAACATGTTCCGCGTACTACAAATATTGAGCAAAAAATTTTTGAGTCCATCCTAACATACGCTGGCCTACCTTACTCCTAAGCTTAATTCAAAAAACAACAAGGTAATAAGGCCAAAAAGAGGACGGCTAGCCATTAGGGCACAATTTTTAGGATTTTTAGTCAGATGTTTATAGTTGATTGCATTTTTGGCTATCTAAGGTATCAAAAAAGACTCTACTAAAATTTTTCATGTTTTGTTAAGTTTTTTAACGAGCTCGTAATTATAACTTTTGGCCCCATACGAGAGGAGGACAGTTTTTTTACCTTAGTCCGCTTGTTGGTTTTTGTGTGTTTAGGATTAGGCAAGGTGAACCCGCGTATGTCAGGACGGGTGCTGTTACGGCAACAAGTGTGGCATCTTGCTTTTCTCACATCGCTTCTTAAAAAATTCGTCACTTGAATTAATAAATTACCGTATTCACTCTGTTAACAAAGAGTTATTTTTCACCCGTAAAAAATCGGCATCGGACATTTCCGGATAAAAGTCGGAAATGTCGCGTGGACGAAAGTTTTGTTGCCACTTTTTGACCACACATCGAGCTGACTTTTCAGAACCACTTCCTCTCGTAATGTTACTTGATCTTGAAAAAAATCAGCTCGATGCTTAGTCAAAAAAGTGGCTATCAAAGATTTCGCGCGACATTCCGACTTTTATCCGGAAACGTCCGGTTATTGAAAATCGGAAATTTTCGAAGCCGATTTAGAGATTATCGGGTGCTTAACCAAAGTCTGAAAAGTAGTATTTGGTGAACTCGTGGTAACTAAGAAAACGCAAAAAAACAGATCGGCGAAATACTGGCTGAGATATAGGGTTGAGATATGTCCAGGTTATTATAGAGCCAAAGCCGTCGCCGACAACGAGAATTTCAAATGTTTGAGTTCGCTCGGACAGTTTTTTTTTCGTCTTTCATTGTACTCTTCGAGTCATTCGAAGCAAGTCAAAGGAGTACAGTGCGAGACGAAAGAGAACTGTCCTGCGCGAATTCAAACATTTGAATTCTCGTTGTCGCGACGGCTAAGGTCTTTTAAAGGGTGGCGACTTAATAGAGCGAATACGGTAATAAAGTCATGGTGCCGTGATATTTATTTATGCTGGCGCAGTATACGGCACCGAAAATTTTGGAGTGCCAGTGCGGAAAAATTTAGTTATTAGTTCAGGTGCAATGCCCAGTACAACATTTTTGATGTTTTTCGCCAGTGCGGTGCCCAGTGCCAAGTTTTGGGAAGTCCATGCTAGTGCCGGTGCCAATTTTGAGGTTTACAGCACTGGCTCAAAAAGGTTTTCTTACTTTTTTTAAACATCCTGGAGCATGTTCGAGACAGTTCAAACATACGCTGACCTAGCCTTGCCTAGCCTTAAAATCAAAAAAAAATTGACAGGGGGGACCAAGACAGAAAAAAAACTGTCTTCCTCTTCAAAAGAGCCTCACTTAAACAATAATTTTGCAGTTCATATGCTGTCTAAAGCTTATTTTTTTTTGCTATTTATATACTAAAAATACATAGTTCCTTTTCTAAATACCTTTCAACCTTTCTAAAAACTTCTTATTTACTGTTTAGATTGTGTTTACTATTTTTACAAATTCGTTGTTTATTGTTTACCTTTTCTCCATTTGGTTCCTTCCCACGCCCAGATTACGAAGTAATTTTAAAGAAATCGTCTTAGTTGCAACCATTCTTCTCCATCTGTTTTCAACACACCATGCAAACCATGTTCGCCTGAAATATATCCTTATTATCAGTTTCATTTTTGATTCAAAAAAATTATCCATACCAGTCATAAGTTCAAAAGCTTTTCTAAAGAAGTCTCTGCCGGCGTAAGCATCTCCATTCTTTATAAAAGCCTCTTTTATCAAGTCGAAGTCAGTGACAGCTATTATAGGATCTTCAGCTATCCAAAAGGTGAAAACAGGTCCGTATTGCTTGCTCCATTGCTCAAAAGCTTCATAGCCTGGTGCTAGACGCTTTAAAGTCAATCCATTGCCCAGTAGAGGCAGTGGTGTTGGTCCTGGAGGCAAATTTTCCTTTTCCACACAAAATTATAAAACAACAAAAGGGTCAGCAAAAAAATAAAAAGAGAATTATCATTTTATTATCAGAAAGGACAGAAAATTACAGCTGTTTATATACTGGAGACACAAATATTGTAGTTAAGAAGGTGTGGGCAACAAGTCAATTGTTTTCTTGTTTTATGTGTAGTGAGATCAAATTCTTCTCTGTCAGTTTTAGTGCCGATCTTTTGCCTTACAGTACTTTTATTACAATTTTTTATTTAAATTTTTTTTCTCAAGATGTAAAAGCAAAAAACACACGGATTTATTGACTGCAGTAAAACAAGGTTGTTAAACAGCATGTATTTGTAAGAAAAATTACATGTCACACCAGGCTAACTTGACCTTGGGAATTGTGACCACAGCTAATTTGGTCTTGAAAAAGTATAACAGACATTCATATCAACCATAATTCGAAGAACAACCAAGATAGGGACACGGACGTTCGTCGCAAAGCCGTTTCGTCGTAAGCCGTTTCGTCGCAAGCCGTTTCATCGTAAGCCGTTTTGTCGTAAGGGATGTTTCGTCGTAAAATTGGTTTGTGGTAGTAGACATTTTTTTCTTCTAGACTAACAGTTAATATCTAGTTTTGGCTCTATTCTACCATGGCGGAGGGGGCGTGGGGCGGGGAGTTTTTGCCTTGGTCCCCCCTGTTGTTTTTTAGTCTTTTAAGGCTTAAGGCTTAGCAAGGGTAGTCCGACGTATGTTAGGACTGGCTCAAACATATCCTTTACTCATGCTTAATTCCATTTTAACATACGCTGGCCTAAAGTTGCTAGATTTAAGCTTAAAAAATCACAATAAAAAAAAATTTAGCCGAAAGTAATTGATTATTTTAGCCCAAAGTAATTAAAGATTTAGCCAAAGTAATTAAAAATCATTCAATACTATTCAGAATTGTGTCCTTAATACGATTGACAATGCTAAAGAGCGTGGCTTACAGGAACCCCAGTTCTGGAGTAGTTTCGTATCATGTAGGGTATCCAATGTATAGAGGTGGTAGTACCGAGAAAATGGTATTCAGGTGGTTATACCAAGGCAGTGACGAGGTATCGGTACTCAGGTGGAAGTGCTTAGGTATTGGTACTTGCGTGCGGTGTCAGATTGTAGTTCCTAAGTAGTGGTATCTTGAAGGTAGTGCTCAGTCGGCAGTATTAAATTGCACATCAGACTATTAAAACCAAGTAATCGTCCACTTGGATAAAAATTCTTTTTACTTTTTCGGGCTCCAAAACCTGTTTTCTGGACTGCTTCGGCGTGCTGAAGATGGTTTGATAGTAGTAAAAGGTGTTTAGTCGGTATTTTTTTAGTTTGGTAAAATCGAGTTTTGGTGAAATCAATTATCTCTCAATACTCACCCTACAAAACCTTATTTTACTATCATCAAACCATCTTCAGCATGAAAGAGTTAGAAAATCCAGAAAACAGGTTTTAAAACCCAAAAAAAACGTAACAAAAATCGATCCAAGTGGACGACCACTTGGTTATGGTTGCTACATGTGAAATGTGGGATACAATTTTAATGAGAATCTTGATAAAAAATGATCTTAATAGTTATATGTGCAGCTCAAGTGACTAAAACCCCATGAATTATTCGGCGCTACCCAGGTTCTTAAATTAGAAGTTATAATAAAGTACTGTTTCGAAAAAGTCAAAGTTTATAAAAAAATGGTTTCAACAAGTTTAAAGAAAGACTGTTTCTGAAAAGAATGTGTTGAGCAATATACATTTTAGAAAACACATTTGACAAAGAAAGTGCTTCAGAAAATTACCGATCTTTCTAAAATATCGATTTGTTGTTATTTTGGTGACGGTTCATAATTTTAGATAGCCATGATGGTATTAGGGTTACAAGGTGGATAGACGCCTTACAGGCGCCTTCAATGAATTCCTTCCATGCGTTGATCATTTAAGTAGCAGATGCCACTGGCATTTCCCAACCCAAAATAAGTGTCTTTCATGAAATGTGAAAACGAAAAACAAAACGATTTTACTCAAAAAAAATCCAAATTAATTAGTGCGTAATTGAATTAGTGCATCGCAATGATTTGCGTCGCAATGCAATGTGCATCGGTAATAGTGTGTCAGCAAGGGCCTAGCTAAGCAGTAAGTCTTTCAGTCCCCAATTATTTGGTCCCTCGTCATTCGATCCCCTGGTCATTTTGGAATGGAATTGGGTTTGCTGGATATCCACTGGGTGGCCTGAAAAATCAAAATTTAGTTCAAATTCATAACAAACCGTCTTTATGACTAAATCGTGTAAGGAGTGCTGTTTGTTGGTATCGAAATTGAGTTTTGCCCTAAGCGGAGCCAAAAACCTTGAGTAATTATTCCTCGGCTAGGTAGATATCTACCTGGCTTCAAATAAAAATTAGCCAAATCGAAAACTAACCACTTTTTTCATCGTAAAATTGCCTGGCGAAACCGGTTTATAAACCAAAATTATAATTTTACCTATCTGGGCCTCAAAATCTGTAGTGGGTACCAGTTGATCAAGTGGATATCCACCTAAATGCCTAAAATAAGATAAAAGTCCGTAAGAGAATCTCAATACCCTTTTTCTATAATTCAACATCAGTTTTACTGAATAATCCACGCACCAATTAAACCAAGTGGTCGTCCACTTGGATCAAATTTTTTTTACGTTTTTGGGTTCCAAAACTTATTTTCTGCACTAATCAAAGCGTTCTAAAGATAGTTTGACAGTAGTAAAATTACGATTTGATGGTATTTTTACATTTTTCGTAAATATTGCAAACGTAATTTTACTACTGTCGAACAATCTTTAGAATGCTTGAATTAAAGCAGAAAACAAGTTTTAGAACCCAAAAACGTAAAAAAATCGAACCAAGTGAACGACCACTTGGATTAGTTGGGCCATGGGACATCCAGATGATCCAGCTACGACGCACTACATCTAATACTTAAACTGGTAATGGTCTTCAACGCAAAACATTGAAATTTTTGTGCAATGACAAAATATTTTAATATTGACGCACGAATTACAGACGCACTCATTAGGACGCAGACAACAGGTTTTGGAACCCGAAAAAGTAAAAAAAAATTACTCTAAGTCCGCCTTTCACTCTCACTCAACATTGTGGACACATTTTGGAGTGGGTTTGTCTTAGACATGAAGCGACCAATCCCTTTGCCGGGTACTATAACCTATTTTTTAAGCTTAACCTTTAGAACTTTTCAAGCTGTACTTAAGTTGTCCAGCTGGACATCCACCCAGAAAATAGAGGACTACCTAGTTTCGAAGGTGCAATTAAGTCAAACAAGGTTGTTTTCGTTACAAATCGTTTGAAACACCGGCTTTTAATAAAGAGCAAAATTTGTTTGCCTATTCAGAATAATCCACAGAAATTAAAAGTCGACCACCTTGAGGGGGTAACTACCACGGTATCAAGATTACAGCTGGTTAAAACAGCATTTTGGTCTTAACAAACCGTGTTCAGGACACGATTCTGGATGGCGTAAACTGATTTTAAATTACTTTCAGCTTAACCCAAATTTTCGGATCCTGGAGTTTAATTTAAAATTTGTCTTTTGAAAATTCTGACTTGAAGAAAGTATTTGTTTAGCGAAGAATTTGTTTGCCAAATGTTTATTGTCGAATATGATCTTTCTTTAAACCTGTTTTTGGCCAAACCATTTTTTATAAACTTTGACTTTTTTGAAACAGTACTTTATTATAACTTCTAATTTAAGAACCTGGGTAGCGCCAATTATTCACACATAAGCATAACGTTGTTTCCTAATGCTAATAACTTTTGCGACGAAAAGTCCCTTACGACGAAACGGCTTACGACGAAACGGCTTTGCGACGAAACGGTTTTACGACGAAACGTCGCGTACCCACCAAGATAGAATAGGTCGAGGGTGAAAAAGAGGGTGATAATTCAGAGTTGAGTATACCGTACTTCCTCTAGCTGGCGTTAGAGAAGTTCTGCACGGACTTTCGGGCTCATTATTCAAAATAAAAATTTGCTATGACAGTATTCCAAAACATAGCTTTTGAAGCCCTTTCCTTCCTCTTTCGAATGAGCTATTGATTTTTTATTTTACTCATTAAATGGCCACCATTGGCAGTAATACAATTGGCAGTAATACAATTTCCAGGTTCTGTCCACGGCAACACTTCAGTCTCCAGCATTTGGTGATATTCAGGGTCATTGACCTTTGTCCCGTTAGGCACAAAGATGGAGAGAGTTTTGGTGTCCCAGCTGACACCTTGTCCACTTTTCGAAACAAATTTATTCATAACTACAATGTGAATAGCTCATTCGAAAGAGGAAGGAAAGGGGTACTTATTGCGTTGACGCCACCTCCCCCCCCCCCCCCCTTCTTGATGACCTTACATTCTTGCTGTTACCATTTCGATGTAACCACAAACAAAAATTCGTTGATCCCGAAGACAAGGAAGTCCACACCCAAGGAGTAGAGTCAATGCATCAAAGCTAAAACACGGCTAAGAAAGAATATGGAACTTCTAGAACTCATCTCGTTAGCTATATTGAAGAATTTCTGTGGAGGAAATTATTTAGTGGGGAAGATGTGTTCTATCATTTCTGGAAGCAAGTTAGCGAGTATTATGTTTGCGAAAAATAAGTTGGAAATATAATTGATTTTAAAAATCGCACAGTTTGTCTTTAAACAGAATGGGGGGGGGGGGTGGGGTGGCGTCAACGCAATAAGTACCGGAAAAGGCTTCAAAAGCTATGTGTTGCAATATTATCATATCAAAATTTTGGTTTTGAATAATGAGCCCGAGAGTCCGTGCAGAACTTCTCTAACACCAGTTAAAAGCCCTGGAGACTTTTTATTCAATCCTTGATTTTGGAAATATTTGAGGTCTTTTTTGAGATTTTCGGGCGAAAATCTTAAGTCGTAGAAACGGAATCGGAGTGAAGGATGACGATTTTCGAGGTCCTTTTCCGTCGGGTTTTTTGTGGATTAAGAAAACGTAAAAAATTTCCATTTTTTTATAAAAGCCTTCTTTATCAAATCGAAGTTAGTGACAGAAATGAATTTTTGCTCTGGGCTGAGAATCTCAGCCTGAGATACAGGTTCTGAAGTCAGGGAGGAAAGCAGAATGGTCATTTTAGAAGAGATACGGTGTGCACGAAAACATGGTACTTTTAAAAACCCTTTATTTTCTCATTTGTTTGATGAGAGGCTGCCAGACTTTTACAAAAGGATCACTTGTGCCATACCTTTCTATGCAAAATTTGTGCATAAAAGACCAATAATAGGTTTGACTTAAATGGTCATAGTTGCTAGCATACATATACATCAGGTTCTCACTCATTTTCTTCAATATTTTTTCCGGATTATGCTTGACTAATATCTTCACAAGTATTTGGCAAGCTGGCAGAGGCACTAATATCGAAAATATGTGACGCAGAGAATCAGCTAAAAATATTAGGCTGGAAAGTAAGTTTAGGAAAATCCGGATTTTTCAAAGAAGCTATTTCATTGAAAAATATGACATAACGACAATTTTAGAGCTAGAAATTTATTCGAAGAATAAGTCCGGTGTCGGAAATGCTTTTTTAAACAAAATTTATCAATAAAATCAAGTTTCTATGCTTATTTTTCCAGTTTTTCTAGTTTTTTTTCGAACAGCTGTTAAGATTTCTCAATTCAGTAAACTGTCTAGTTTTTTAAGTTCGAAAAATATCAGATCGCAATATTTATACAGTCGAGTCTCGATATAGCGCGACTCGTCGGGACCGGAACAAAGGTCGCTTTAAATCAAGGGTCGCGTTATATCAGCGTCTCGTTATACCGAGACTCGACTGTAGTAAGCTTTTTATAACATATAGCATACCGTATTTTCTCTAATTAAAGACCCGGGTCTATGATTTTTCAACCCCCGAAAATCGAAAAATTTCGAGGTCGATCTCGAAATTTTGGGTGCTCAACCAAAAATCTTAAAAGCGAAATCATAATCGAATTTATTATCAATTTTTTGTCGAATATTTCGCAAAAGAATAATTCTAGCTTTTATGAAAGATAAATTAAAAAAAATTACCACCAAGTCATATTTAAACAGCTCTATGTTGTTCCCATCTTCATTCAGGTCTGCGATTTCTTTTATTCTGAAGGTGTTCGGTTGATCAAAAAGAGCATATTTAGAAATATTGGCAGGCGATATAAAAACTAAGCCAGGCTGAGTAAAACTATTTCCAGTCTGAAATCCGTATATACACTTAAAGCAAAGCAAGCTTTTAAAAATTTTACTTGTCCAACCATGTTTATTCTGATTTTTTCATTAGTCTCTGTCAAGAAATTTCTTTCAAAAGTTTCATCTCTTTCACCACCAATAAAATAGGCCTTAATTTAATTTCATCAGCTATTCGCTTCAAATTTAGAAATTTCACCTTTCTATTGGCCATTTTAAGTACATCCTCAACAAAATTCAAAGCTCTGTGTTGTATATTGGCCTTAGCACATATGTGAAATATGTTGCTAGTGCCAATTATCAACTTTGACCATGTGCAATTCACCTAAATTTTAAAAAGCCTAAGTCATCAAATGCAATACTACAGGGTGGCCCAAATTCATCGCACGCTTTGTTTTGTTCAGAACTTTTTATTTTACTTTCTGATTTTCTTGATCTCTATTATAAAAAGACTTGCGATGCGTGGGCAACAAGATGACACCAACTTGTTATGAACATCATTTTCGAAAAGAGGCTACAGATAGATTCTTGAAACAAACTCGAAAATTCCAGCCTAATGAAAATTTGAAAGATTTAAGCTGTTGCCTTGGTCCAATATTGAAAAAATATTCAATAAATTGATAGCATTAAAAACCAAAATAAAAAAATATAGTCAAAAGCAAGCGTGAAGCGAATTCGGGCCGCCCTCTTTTCCTAACTGCATTATAGGTCAGTGTGTCTTCTTTCTCTTGCATTGTGCCGTCTTTCAAAGGTTTCTCAAAATAAGCTTTTCTTAAAAGATCAGCTAAAACATTTTAATATCATTAAAACCGTATAAACCTAGCTTACAAATAGTTTCACGTTTTCCTGGAGAATTTTTTGAAAAAGAAGCTGCTCCAGTTGTAGTACTAAGGTGTGTCGCAAAAATGAATATGCAAGTAGAAGCAGAAGCTGGGTGGATATGCAGTAGAAACAAATTTGCCGTAATATGTTTTGCGTTTCATTGACAATTTGGCCCTATGTGAAAGCAGAGGTTTTTTGCCTGGGTCCATCTCCTTGATTTTTCAGGCTTAGGCAAGAGTTGGCCAGCGTACGAACTAAACATGAGTCTGAGATATGTTTCAGTCCATCCTACCTAGGGTTGTCGAGGCCTCGATATTTTCGAGTCCTCGACTCGAATCGAAACTCGAAAATTTTCGAGTTTTCCAATCCAAAATTCGAAATCGATTCCTCGACTCGACAGCCTAGTCTAACATACGCTGGCCTACCCTTGCCTAAGCCTGAAAAAATTCTGAAAACGACAGGGGGACCAAGGCGAAAAAATTACCCTATTGTCACATAGGGCCAAAAATTTCATCATGAAGAACAAATAATTATTTACTTGACCATTTTACATGTTCTCAATGTCACTCTTTCAACAATGAGATTAAGATCAATGAATAGCAGCCAACCTTTTCTTAAACAAAGTGATGTATTTCCGCATAATCGATGAAATATCTTTGCCTCACCTTGCTCTCCAGATTTATCCACGGTGAAATACTTTGGCTCATTATTTTAATTATTTTTAATGGCTATTTGTATGCATACAAATATTATGAATATGTATTTAATAGTAAAATATTCATGCCGAAAACAAACAAAGCTGAATAGCACACATATTTTTGTACCAAACTTTTATTTTTGAGAATAGCACAAGGTTTCATTTTCAAAAGTCTCAGTTCTAGTTAATTTTAAATCTTTTAGTTTTGGAACTGCTGATCAAGACACTTTAGTAGCCTTGTTGAGTGCCGATCAAGCGCACATTCAACGACTACTGCACACACCTATATTTTGTTTGTACAGAGCCAGTCGATTTGATCGTCGAGAACACAGGTTAAAGCAACGGTGGAAAAATGCAGTCTCTTGATGTTTGCCGACTAGAAACCTTCGTGCTCACCTGTCCTTTTTCAAGGATAGGATCACAAAAGCTGGGAATTAGCTCAATTTATGCAATTAATTTGGAAAGACTGAACATAAACAGATTTTCGGCACAGATCTTTAATTGCTTCTCCACATTCGACTAGAGTAAATTTCAAAAACACATTTTTTCAATATTGTAACATTAGTTTAGGTATTTCCTAATGCAGCCGACAAAACCCCACGTTCAGTAGTAATGTGCTTAAGCCGAATATTTGCGTTTGAAAAATGGCAAATGCTGATCACAGCCATGGAAGTGTACCGTCAACTAGGCGTAGATCTAGTGGTGACCATGTGACCAGTGCCCACTCTTCTGTTTTTCAGTTAATGAAGGCTTATGAAGCAGACGGCTTGCTAAGCATTAGACCCTCTGTAAGATTCCCATTTGATGAAAAAGAAATGTTGTATGATCCGAACAGCCAAACTGAGTTTACTCATCAATTGCTACTGGCTCATGAATGCTTCTATGAGTTCAGAGAAGTGCTGAATTTATTGCTTTGATGGATTGGGATGACTTGCTACTGGCAACACCACATCAAAAGTTGTCCATGGTTTTGCAGGAAGCTGTGAGGAAAAAGCCGAATGTTGCTTATTTTTTGGTTAATAAGATTGAAGGAACTTTTGTGGAGAAAGGTGATAATTTTTATTAATGAGGTTTATTAAAGGGGCATGCTCGCTGGAAATATTTTCAAAGACGGGTACCAGGTCAATTCAAACGAGAATTTTTAAAAATAAATTTTAGTTGAGTACCGTGCGGGAATAAGTAATCAAAAAGACGTCGTTCTTGTGGTAGCATCAGTGGCCTAGTGGGATAGTGGTGGTGGACTGCGAAATTTAGTCGTGTCCCCACTGGCATAGTGACCACATTTTTGCCGGCCGTCCACCGTACCGTCCTATAAAAAAAATTTTCGGCCGCTGTCCAGTTTTTTTTGGACCACCGGCCTTCTGACGACCGTCCAAAACGGGTAGAAGACGTCCTGCATATGATAGAACGTCCTTAACACAAAAAATGTTATTTATTAATTTATTAATTTTTGATTAATGATTTCTTTAATGATTTTGATTGAAAAAAATCTGCAACTCTTCAATTTTTGAAAATAATTCAATCAATATAGCTAGAATTGTGAGATAAAGGTGACCGATCTTTGAGAAAGTCCTTTTTTATTCCAACACCAACAAATATGAAAACTAAGCTCTTTGTAGCTTTTCATTATTTTTGATGCTTAGTTAAATATCATACTTCAATTTATACCTCAAACCAACAATTATACCGCATTTATGTAGCTAACTAGTTTTTTTTAAATAATAAAATTAGGCCTAAAATTCGGTTGTCATGAATAATACAATACACAATGAATTTTATTTATCAGTCCGCCGTTTCTTCCTAACTTTATCATTAGCGCCGGCCGTCCGCGGCCGTCCTCACTTTTATTTTTTCCCACCGGCCGTCTGCCGTCCCGTCCTAAATTTGTTTAAGGATGCCGGCCATCCACCTTCCCGTCCTATGAAAAAAAAATTCGGCCGACCTTCGGCCGGCCGTCCATTGCCTTCCAGCATCATTACCGGCCGTAAACCGTCTAGTCAAAGCCGACTCCGGCCGGACGGGACGGAAGACGGTCCGGGCCCGGAGACGGCGCGGTCACTATGCCCACTGGAGGCATAATTTTTCCTCGACTTTCCAAAATTTCGGAAAATTAATTCTCGTTTGAATTTTACTGGTACCCGCTTTTTACAATAATCCCATCGGCGACGAGCATGCCCCTTTAAAAGGTTTTTTTTAGATTTGGACGATCCCACCAAATTAGTGTTAAGGATCAAATTGAACATAGAATGCTTAATAAATTTGCTTACAATACAGAGAAGATTATTGCTCGACCATTATTCATCAGAGGTTTTTGGATGCACAGCTCAATTCATTTAGTAAAAGGATTCACAAAAGCACAGTTAAGTACAGATGAGGCACTCATTTTTCATATGGGCTCGCAAAAGTATGTTTTTAATACTATTTCACCACATTCAGTTCTTTGTTCTTTCGTTGCACTTTTGTGACTAAAACATAAACAATTTAAGATCGAAAAATTGGACAGCCACTATTTACGTTCAGCCTTAAATTTAACTGAGTTAGAAAGCAATTTTCAAAATTTTTATCACAGGCCTGAAGTCGTAGAGGTACATTTTTTGAGTTCCAAGCTTTGAAATTAAATTAGTAATTTTAGCTTCACAGCACCTTTCCATCAGCTCAACCCTACCTAGATCTTATAAGAAAAATGCTCAGCTGACATTACAGAATACTTTAAGATGTCTAAACATATGACTTGTCTTAACTACTTCCTTTGTGACATACCTCAACTAAATGTGACCTGCACTAACACTGTGAATAGATTTCATTCCCAAAGACTTGGTAGAAATCTCAGAGTGCATCAAAGGATACAAAGTAGTTTTATGGAAAACAAATTTGGATGTGTTGTCTAGCTTTTTTAGTTTCTATGATTTTGTTCTAGGACAATATTTTGAGTGTGATGATTTTCAATCCTCCTGTTGTTTGAATTTACTTGTTTTCTTTTCATTTTTATTGAAATTATGAGAAACGGGTCGATTTTTCAAACAGATTATTGATTCCAATAGTAAGTTACAAATTAAAATAGTTAAAAAATGAGGAAAAATGAAATCGACCGAAATTCGAATGAATCGACGGCTGTACACCGAAATATACGCGCCAATTTGGTACTTGATCGTTTTGGTATGCGGTCGTTTTGGTACGAAAATTTTCGTGCTGTAACCAAACAATTACTTACCGAAATAACCGCGTATTAAAAAATCTCTTGCCAAAATACCGTTCCTCGTGCTGTCACCAAAAAATTTCTTACTAAAAATCTCTTGCCGAAACAATTCTCACTAAAAAATTTCGTACCAAAACAACCGCGTACCAAAACGACCAGGTACCGAATTGGCGCGTATATTTCGGTGTACAGCCGAAAAGACCATAGTCGAGTCATATTCACAAGATTTTACCAATAGGAGTGATGCCGGTTACTCCGTAAAATTTGACTCAAACAGTAACTTGTATTCCATTGGTAATGAGAATGTCGAAATTATCCGCGAAAATTTCAGAATCGAGGATAATCTATATTACGCGAGTGCCGGGTCGCTCAAACTTTTATTGAAAAAATCGCGATCGCATTAGAAAATAACGAGCAATTTTACTTCGAAATTTTAAAAATTTCGAACGCGATATTTTGAAATTTCGATCTGATTTCGAATCGGTATAACGCTGATTCAAGTAATAAATGGAAATTCATAAAAATGAACTTTTACAAGTTACTTCGATCCTGTTAAAAAGTTCGACTAATCCTCATATATTGTCGGAAAATTTGGCTCGAATTGTTTAAATCGTGTAAAAAACGAAGGCGAAAAATCGTAAGTATTTTAAACAAACTATCAAAAAACAGGTCATTTTACTGTTGCTTGACAGTCCAAATGAATTAAAAATGACCTTTTATGACTTTAAACGGGGTAAGCTACTTAAATTTGTAAAAGTGGCCTCCATGGCGCGGTGCGTTAGCGTTTGCGTTTTTCGGAATTTTTTTAAACTTAACGATTTATAAAACTTTTTCAAAGATCAGGCACTTCAATAAAAATTAGATTCAGAAAAAAAAATATTTTTAAAGTGAAATCTTTGCTCGAGAAGTCTGAAGTAAACATTTTTATTAAATATTTGTCTATCATTCGGTACAAACTACCAAAAATTAAGTGGTTTTTAATTTTAAGCTGGAGTATTGAGTGAACAATGATCTTATCCTGTTTAAAGCAAGTACTAATAAGATGACTGCACACAATATTAATAATATAACAGCAAAAATAACATCTAAGCAATAGTAAGCTGGGAAGCCGAGTTCATCAAAGGGCAAATTCAGCTCATTGAGGTGGGGAACTCAGCGGCAAATTCCACCCACTTCACAAATTTTTCTTCTGGAGTAAATGGACTGTTTTTCAGTTTTTTCTGCAATATTTTGGCATTATCCTTGTACTTTGGCTGGTTCAACACTTTGTCCAGGGCTTCAATCAAGACTTCGGGATCGTTTGTTGACTGTATAGGCACAAATACTCCAATACCCTTGTTGATCATTATAGCAGCATTGTAAAGTTGATCGGCAAACAAAGGTATTCCAATCATGGGAACAGCTGCCAAAGCTGCCTCATTTATGCTGTTTAGTCCACAATGGGTCATGAAGGCTTTGACTTTGGGATGCTCTAAATATAATTTATTCATAAGTACAGTCGAGTCTCGATATAGTGACACCCTCGATATAGTGGCCCCTTGGTTTCGGCTGAAAAGGAATGACTGAAGTGACACCCTCGATATAGTGGCACCTGATGGTCAGTCCCGAAGGGGCCACTACATCGAGACTCGGCTGTAGCTATAATAGACTCTAAAAAATTTACCCAGAACAGCTTTTTGGTCAAACCAATGTACCACATGCACATTGGGTGTGGATGAAAACATGGCAGATTCATTGTCTCCTGGCTTTAACTTCCAAATAAAATCGTAGGTAGGAAAGTGGGCAAAAGCTGTCAAGTAAGACTTCTTCATGTGCTCACTCATTTGGTGGTGTTAATCATTGTGCCGAATGACAGCAACACTACTCCACTTTCAGAATTGTCTAGTATGGACTTTACTTCCTAAAGATATTTATGATAACAATTTTTACATAAAAAGTGTAGGCTTAATTTACTCACATGGCTTATTGGCTTGGCCTCCGATTTTACAATTCCACCAACATATTGCACTTTATTAGATATAGGATGTGGAAGTTCGAAAAACTCATTACTGTTGACAAAAACAAGCGAAAAATTTTTGGTAATTTCTTTTAATGAAGGAAAATCAGCTCCAAACGCCTTGCTGATAATAGGCTGCTAAAATTAAACATACTTATGGACAAATACAAATAAAAACAAACCGTTAGTTTCTGAGCATAACCTTTCAAATTAAGAGTATCGTGGTATCAATAAAAAAGTTCATGGCTCTTTCCCAGAAGTTCATGTTAGGTCCATTAATGTTTGGCCAAACCATATCTAAGTTTTTTTCATCATCAAAAAAATATCTTAGAATTTATGACCCTAGTAGCGAATAACCTTCCACTCCCTCCCACCAAATTTTACCTCCTAAAACTTAAGTAAAGACTACCTAAATGTATATCCCAGAAAAAGTGAGTAAGCTATCTATCAATCACAACTTCCGTACGCTGGCCTACCACTGAGCCTAACGGCTAATCCTAAACTTGTTGTTCCAAAGGGTTTTGAAAGGTCAGATTTTTGAAGGGGGGGGGGGGGGGAGGCTGGGCGGTTATTTACTACTAGCGCCGGATTTCTCACTTGGCACATAACTGCTAAAGTAGGTATTCCGAACGTTGCGCTTGCAGCAGAATATAAGTGAATAGCTAAAGCTCCTAGACTTGTTTTCACTCCAATATGGTGAAAAATCGCCGGTGAGCATGGTCCATATAATTCAGTTATTCCAACATCGTAATTTTCGGCTTCTAATTGTGTCATTAGAGCTTTATTATCGACCAAGTCTAAATTTTATAATTATTTAACAAAAATAAGAAAATTTGCTACCTTCACAACAACCAGCTTGAAGTTCAACAAAATCGGAAAAACCACGTAAAGAGTTCTGAACTCCAGCAAATGGGTCCTTGCGGTCTAGCATCTGATTCATAACATCATTTCTGTCTTCTGGTCGATCCATTCTTATTATTTTTTTGACCTTGCTTGTTCCTGGAGTAGTTTGCAAATTTAGGGTCAACATTGAGTATCAGCATATGCTAGAAAAAGCATTAGAAAACAAGCGAATATTTTAAAAAAAATCTCACCACTTCATGCCCTGCTTCCACAAGCAAATCAGCCATACTACCAAGAATTGCATGTGACTAAAAGCCATAGCCGGATTATCAAATAACACTTTCAACTTCTTCTTAGGCTCTCTTTTTTCTATGCAGAACGAGCTATGTACAAGCAATAAAGTTATTAAAGTTAATAAAAATATGATTTCTTTTGACATTATGAAAAATGTGTGTATTTTGAAAAGTTGAAAAGCCCAGTTAAAAAATAAAAGCGTTTAAGACACACAAACTTTCATAGCTGTTATTGAATATGTAGTTTGATGCTGCTGTAAATCGATTTTTTGGTGTCGATTACTTGTTTAAGAAGACTTCTGTAAATAATGATAAGATCATTCGGTCAGAAACAAACTACAAACAACACTTAGTTCCTTGTCGAATTCTTTGTAGTTTTGATTTATTTATCATAATAAATACTGGCATACAGTCGAATCTGGATATAAGAGCACAGAGACTCGATACCTGCCAAAGCTGCTCTCATATCGGAACTGACTGTAGAATAAGTAAATGGAACATCATATTTCCTGTATTAACTCCCCACATGGAGTTATCTTTCGGCTTGACTGTACAATCCCCCCACGCAGAGTGCTCGAATGGAGGAAATAAAATTATATATAATACTTAATGATTTGGAATCTGAGCAAAAAATTTTTTTTGAACCACAGGGGTGTCATGTGTTTTTAGTCAACACTTGAAAATTTAAATTGGCGCCTTTTGAATTTTAAAGAGAATAAGGCTGTATAGGGAGGGGAAGAGAATGAAAGAATGCCACTGATCACACAGGGAAAAAAAGATGTTGAGGCAGGAGTGCACTATACCGCGTAGCCCAAAACTGTCTTAAAGCGTGTTTTTTTGATCTGCGAGCAATTAAAACATACTTAAAACGTGTTTTTAGAGTGCGGAAGGCCATTTTTGGAAAAAAAAAATTTGACCAAAATTTGACTTTTTGCCTTGGGGGACCAAGGTAACCACCTGGAGAGGGATTTTTTACCTCGTTTTTCTTACTGAGACTGGTCAAAAAGAGTCTCTAGACGCATTTTTTGATCGAGAGCGTTGCTCGGATTCATCTCCAAGGTAAGTGAGTGCGCGCATCTCTAACTCCCAAGCCCCATAAATAATATAATATGCATAAATAAACTAGGGTTGGAAGTTGCCAATATTGGCGCCAACAATGACTTGAAATTTGGGCCAGACTTGGCCACGATTTGCAATCTTTTTTAATTTCAGTCAAGAAATTTCCAAGATCGATATCGCCAAGATAAAAACGGAAAAGATTTTTGTTCAAAACTTAAAATTTTTCTGTTTCATTTACGATATTTCATTGTTTCGTAGTCGCTTTCATCTTCATAAACCGATGAATTTTTCCAAATCATACTTTTGGCTATTTTTAAAAGGACGAAAGGATCTATGGGGATCGAGAAGACAAAAAGAGGTAAAATATATGAAAAGGAGCACTGTCAAAACTGAAAGATTTGATGATGGTTTTGTGAATTAAGGCCTTCCTCATATAAGACCTCTGGTTTCATGCGTTTTCATGCATACCGCGTTACTTTTCAATAGGTTTTATCTGAAGTATTTGTGCACGCATCTCCACCCCAATCCAAAAAGAAGACCTAAAGGCTGACCTGCCAGAAAAATTGAGTCCAAGCAAGACTCTTGAGCAAGATGTATATACACTGTATATTATATGTATATCATACAAGTATTTTTGCAACGGCCTATGATCAAAAAGCATCGTAAAACAGTCAAAATAGATAACTTGAACAGAGACCCTTATTATTCCACAGTTCTTCCAGTACACTTTTTTCACCTCTAAAATGCTTTTGCAGGCATATTATGGTAAAAATAATAGACGCTACTCGGAAATCCCCCCCCCCCCCCCAAAAAAGCTACTCTGGAATACCCCCCCGCCCCAAAATCGGACCTACTCGGTTATACCCCCCCCAAAAATCAAGATTTTTAGGAGTGGTCAAAACCCATTTTTAAGCAATAATTTCGCCATAAAAGGTCCAGAAAAGCAATTTAAAAGGGATTATGGGCTGTATTGGGAGGGGAAGGGAATAATACAGGGGCCACTTTTTTTTAGCTGCTTTACCATGTTTTTCAACTCGGGCCGTGGCAAAAATAGACTTTATATGCATTTTATGATCAAGTGTACATGTCGGAATCATGTCTAAGGTAAGTGCGTGCGCGCATCTCTAACTCTCAAGCCCCCTGCGCCCCCTTCGGGGCTTGGGGCTTGGAGTTGGGATGCGCACACCCACATACCAGCGCCCGCGCCCGGCGCCCGGCGCCGGCGCCGGCGCCCGTGCAGGTATGCCTGCACTAACACTGTCAATAGATTTCATTCCCAAAGACTTGGTAGAAATCTGAGAGTGCATCAAAGGATACAAAGTAGTTTTGAGAAAGCAAATTGGATGTGTTGTCTAGCTTTTTTTAGTTTCTATGATTTTTTTATGAAAAAAGTTTGGCCTTGTAGGAGAAGAGGACAGTTATTCACCTTTTATTTGTGTTTTAAAATCGCCTAACATCACGAATAAAATTCAAAGCTGAGAATAAAGGTACAAGATGCCTATGAATAAAAAACTTTACGACAAAAATGAAATTGATAGAATTCGGCTGAGAATCGCTTCAGACACAGCATTCACGGGATCTTGCTCCTATCGACTTAGCCATTGTTCCATTCACTGCAGAATGCGATGTAAAAAAAACATTTTATGAGAGAGCAGGAAATTTGGTTATTCTTTTCTGAATTTTTCAACTTAGCAACATCTGGTTTCTTTGTTTGCGCTTAACAGATTTCAATTGTTGGTGGTCGCAACCTTTCTTTACAATCTGATATTTCTTATTTTTGCTTGTGTGTCATGATCTATCAATAAAATAGAATTGTTCAATAAATTTATCTTATCTTTGCAGAGCAGGCCTATTTAAAAAGGCATCGTTTTTGCGCTGACGTGTAACTAGTCCTTTTTAAACAGTTATTAGGAAGTATTTCTATTTCTTTTAAAGAATACAGTGTGGTCTGAAAAATACGACATTGTTTCGATTATTATTTGTTTTTACTTATACTGGAGTCAATAAGATTGTTCTGCATTTTACCGTGTCTGCTCGTATTTTAAGCCACGGCGTATAATTAGAGAGGGACTATTTTTCCAAACGTCAAGTTGTCGGAAGCTTCGGTGTTCATTTATTTTTTGAGCTCTGTAAAAACTATTTACGGAGCAGTTTCGGTATACACCCCCCAGTCAAGTTCGGTATACACCCAGAGTAGTACTGGGACCAAGATTCTCCGCTTTTTTACGCCTCATACCTATAGGCCACTTTCAAACTAAGACCAATGGGTATAGGAGCACCTCAAAGGATGCCGCCCTTCTGCCTCATACCTATCGGGCCACTTTCAAACTAAGACCAATGGGTATAGGAGCACCTCAAAGGATGCCGCCCTTCTGCCTCATACCTATCGGGCCACTTTCAAACTAAGACCAATGGGTATAGGAGCACCTCAAAGGATGCCGCCATTGTGCCTCATACCTATGGGACACTTTCAAAGACATGTCCTATACATCATTAGGTACAGGATCACTTCAAAGGATGCCGAATCTTACACCTATGCATATGGAACACTTTTTTTCAACACATACCACAACTCTTGAGCAACTTCATTGCTTCTATGCCCCATACCTATGAGGCACTATTTGAAAAATAAAATATTAGTGTTCGAATTTTCACTCACTCTAAACGCAGCGAGCTTCAATAAGATTTTCAAGATTTTTGCTTCCGAAAAAGGTTGTAATATAGAAGAGAAAACAGGAGAGACCTGTTTTCAATTTTTTCTCAATGGTACTAGTACCACAACTCTTGAGCAACTTCATTGCTTCTATGCCCCATACCTATGGGGCACTATTTGAAAAATAAAATATTAGTGTTCGAATTTTCACTCACTCTAAACGCAGCGAGCTTCAATAAGATTTTCAAGATTTTTGCTTCCGAAAAAGGGTTGTAATATAGAAGAGAAAACAGGAGAGACCTGTTTTCAATTTTTTCTCAATGGTACTTTGTTTTATAGGATCATGAACAACTTCAAATCTACACATAGCACGTCCTTTAAAGCCATTTTGATTTACTTAAGCTTTCAAATTCTTTTTGCGGGAAATTAAAAACTTTTCAAATTCGTATACAAGCAATCTTTCCAACCGGAATCTTTCCATGTTTTATGAATTGTATTTTCTGAAAGAGAAATTCTCAGCTTTCTTTTCACGTATAACTCATTATCTGTAATGCAGATCTTCGCATTCTCATGCAAACAGAAGCTGGTCAAATCAAGAATTTGGTTTGACTAGTAATTATCACCGATTTAAAAAAATTCATGATTATGTAAGACATAGTAGTTAAATGACCTGGGTTTTTTGAACTATTCAAACTAATTTGCCAATGAAAATTAGAGACGCAAAAGAGACGCAATAATCAACATTTCAACTAGTTCATTCACAAACTATTCTTGGTTTTTTTTCTGTGTAAAAGATAATAACAGAGAAGAGACTGGAAATTAATTGATCACAAGTCTTTTAAGGTTTTATGGCTTCAGGGCTCAAATTTTTTTCTAATATGCAGTCAATATGGATTATTGAAACATAGATATACATTTTGCAGGCACAGTCAATAAATCGGTTATGTGTTTAATGCACATGTGTCAAATATCTTCATTTAACTTAGGGATTGAAAATATTATTCTGACACGAACATATTTTGTCTGTCCAAACACAACTAACTTTATATGAACAAGATTGAAATTCTATCACCATATTTAGGTCCTTTTACCAACAAAAACTCAGAAAAATGGTGTTTTTTTTACTTTTTTCGATTTCAAAACTTTCCCACCAATTTTGAAAAATTTTTGTAGCACAAAACAAATAGAAGAAAAGACTTCTTCCAATGTTTTCTAAGAAAATTAAAAAACTGCATATAGTATCATATACTGATACTATTCTCTATCATTTTTAACTTGCTTCTCACACATATTTTTGTTCTCAACATTTCTAAGGCATAAAATTCATCCGAAATGACTGATAAGACATGAAATTCCAAGTTCAAATCTAGATTTCAATGGTTTTTCCACTTTTTGATTTTTAAATGTCCCCTTAATTTAGATAGATGAAAATGAAATTGAATTTTTTATACTGTAATATTCTTTTTTGTTTGTGTCAATAATTTTTGATAGACTTTATACACATTTGTTCCTTCACAAATTTCACACTCAGACTTGAACTTAACAAATTTAAATCTTGTCGTCGCTCCACTCTTTCAAAAAAAAGCTGTTAGTTCAGTATAACCATCTAACTTCTTATATCACAGATCTCTGTTTTACAATCTCCTAATGACTGTCTGAGCCACCCTCTGCTAGGCAGTAGCTGCCAAAAGGAAAAAAAGTGGCCAAAAGTAGCAATGTGGCCTGAGGAATAGTAGCGCGCCTTCTGCTGAAGAATATACTCCTGTTCCGAGCTTCTTTTGCCAAATCATTCATTCTTTTGCTCCTATTGTGAAAAACATATTATTACTTCTATTTTCTTCTATTTTTATTACTTCTATTTTCTCACCCAAATGTCTTCTATCTCAATATCCACTGAAAGTGCGCACACTCCTATTAACTCAAGACCCAGACCTACTGGAACACCCGCACACCTATAGCAAGACTTCGTGCTCCAATGGTAGATTTTTTAAAAAAGTTAAAAAACTTCTACCAAACAATGTCAAGCTTGAAAATTATATGAAAATGATTTTTTAACCGGGTTTTTTTATCTCAGATTGCTATCTGAATATTTTATCACATTTAATGGTAGAGCTTTTTTTTCGTGGCCATTTTTGCGTACAAAATTTTTTTAATATTACCATATTTTAACTTTAACTCAAACGCGATTTTGAACAAGGGAGGGGCTTCCGTTTAATATAGAAAACATGCAAATTAGAACCTTAATCCTGAGTTGTTTTTCAAAAAAATTGTATTTTCGTATAAATTTTTTTATTTTTTTGTTTGAAAATTTTCCGAAATAAAAAAGTTCATTTTTTTAATCCAGAGAATTTACACGAGTGTGGACCATAAGAGTGGTACATGTTGTTTGAATCTCAAAAACTTGCTATGTAAACTTTATCTTTTACCCGTGTGCACTTATGAACATGTGTAGCATTTTCTAACGACTTAACTTTGCTCTGAACAGTGTCCAAGTAAATCTTTTGTCTGAATATCTGCGAGTAGTCGATTTAAAAAGGAAAAATAGTGTAAAAAGCAATGTTCCTTTCACAATCCCACCATCAGGTTTGTGCTCAGCATTTTCCAGGGATCCTATTTTCAACAGAACTTTCCACCTCAGTTTTTTGTGTTAAGATCTAAAGCTTTTAGTTGTAAAGGATATATCACAGAAAAAATATCCAATACAGAGATTTTCACAATTGCAGAATAATTCTCATCTCTTAAATTAAATCGCTTAAAATCGGCACTTTTTCGCATTTTTTTGCTTGTTATGCAAGATCATCACTCTTTTTTTGTTACTTTTTGGTGCAGAAACGATGGCTTTATCCTCTATCTTCAGCATTCTCTTCCTGATTGATTTTATGGCGTTCGATCCTCACATTTCCAACCAACGCTCATAATTCTCTCCGGCACACAACCCACGAGAAAATTGCATCAAAATATCACGTTGCTTTGCTGAGCTGTGTGCTTAGATAAAGCGTTGACTCTGCTTCAATTTCCAAAAATTATTATAGCGGAAATTTAGGAAAAATGGATACTTTTTGACATTTGACATACTTTTTGTTGACTAGTTTGGGAGTGAATGGCAACCAGGGATTCTTAAAGCCTGGAATATATGGAGTTTTTTCGTAAATTATCTCTATTATATGTTATGTTTTAAAATGATTAGAAAAATTATAAAATATTTACTTAAGGAGTTTTGTACAAAAAAAAGGTTTGCCAGTAAACTATAAATTCTTCAAGAAAACTTTTTTCCAATCTTTTGGCTATAGCTATAAGCAAATAATCAAATATATGATTAAAAACCTGTATGAAAATTCACCTATATGATATAAATTCCTGTCATCTCCTGAATTCTGATTCTTACTTCATATAATTTTCTGTTCTGTAGCTATAGGAGATATTTCTAAAAAAATTTTTTCTTTTGTTCTAATGTATTAATATGTAAAGTTATGCTATGCTGGTGGTCTACTCGATTATACTAATATATAAATAGTTTATTAGGATGTGTTCTGCTCATTATGAAAGATTTTAACATTTAGCAATAAGAAGTAACTAAAAAAGTGTGATCTGACGAATTAGTACCCAGGCCGGATTTGATCTGCTTTTTATGGTGCTACTCTAATAAAACCTTTTTTCTATTTTCTAGCTTGAATATTTAGCCTCAAAAATCAAATCAAGAATAGTTTGAGAATGCTATCGATAATAGTAAATTCAATCATAACCCACTGAAGCCTTGGCAAGCTGCGCATTTTTTTCTGAATTTTTTTCAACTTTAACCCAATAAAAAAACAGCGTTCAAAAATTTCGAAAAATTAAACAAAAAAATCAGCTTGGGGGACCAAGGCAAACTGGGGGTGTATACCGAACTTGAGTGGGGTGTATACCGAAACTTAGCACTATTTACTTGATATTTAATATTTAAAATTCCTTGTATGCACTTTTCACAGAGCTCAAAAATTTATAAAAACAGATGGTTCAGACCACTTGAATCGGGTGGCGAACAATTAGAGAGTGGCTTTATAATCAGAGCGGATACAGTATTCTACCTACAGTATTCTACCGTTTTTTCTCATTCTCACTAAATTTTGAGTAAACCAGTAACAATAATGTTGAAAACACTTTTAAAAAAATTAAAATTGGGATATTTTTCTTAAATTCTTACCTTGTGCGACATTTTTTAAAAGTAGATACGGTCAAGCCACGATATGCAGGGTGACGCAATTTTTTCTAGCCATCAAATTTTGGCCATGACTTTTTTATTTTCTAACATTTTGTTGAAATTTCTTCGATTTGAAACATAGTGGATGAGAAATTGATCAATACCAAATGTAAAGAAATCTGTATTTGACAACACCTAAACATTGACAGACAAAAATTGATTTCACTCATATTACTCATTTTCATCACTTTAATTAGTCAAAAGTTAGGCGTATAGACGTTTCGCAAATTTAGTAATTCTGCTATTTTCGCGAAACGTTTCGCAAATTTAGTATTTTACTATTTTTGCGAAACGTTTCGCAAATTTAGTAATTCTATTATTTTATATATGTATTTGCGCAAATTCAAATATTTTTCATCTACGACCACTAATCGTATTCACAGTTACTGCACTTCGGTTGTAAATTCAGTTATCTGTTCTTTCGTTTAAATTGCTTTAATGAGGCATTGATGAAGGATCCTTTTTCATGGATTATTTGTTTAGTGCTTATCATGAAGGTCTGGACTAACGAGTGTTGGACAAATGATCCCGATGTCGTCTATTGGCTGGAGGAAGTGCTTGATAAGAAGCTGAAGCGGAAGGACGTTGCCGCAAATATTCTCAGGGATTTCGGTCGTAAATTTTCTCAGAAGGCTATCTCAAACTATGTTCCCACGGCCGAAGGGATTAAGAAGGAGCAACAAAAAATCATGTAAGACATTGTTTATATTCACGAAAACTATTTTATGCCTGCTGACACTTTTAAAACTACTACATATGCTATCACTGCGGCGAGTAAGTGATCTTATATCTTGCTCTCGTGTCTTGTTGTAAGCGCTGCGCACGTTTAGGATCAAGCGCAATCTGAAAAAGGTGGACGGTGTGCCGTTTTGAGGGCCAGCGCTGTACGAAGCTACTGAAACCGGGGAATGCATCGTCTTTGACTCTCACCACGCCCAATGCAAGGTCTACAAAAAGAGTGAAATCCTCGCCATTTCTGGATAGGGAGTGCCGCCAAGAAGTCAGGACGCAAGCAGGAGCTCAGCCACAGACAACATTCGAGAAAGTAGGTTGTTTGACATTTAATTGTTTGATCGGGTTTAAGTGGTTGCTAGTCTTAGTATCATGAAAAAGCGCTGAAGATGTCTCAGGCGAAAGATGAAGGCGTATTCAATCCTGCCTCCGTCAATATGCAATTCGGCCCGTATGAGGAAAAGAGGCAACAGTTATTTCGTCATCGACGCCAAGGAGTACTAGTGGTGGACGACCCGTTCGACTTGCCCGTAAGGCCTGTGGCAATGTCAAGATGGGTCGAGCGGGTGGACTTGTTCAAGGCAGACATAATTCTGTTCCCAATTCATCATCCAGGGCATTGGTGCTTTGGCGGTAAGAATCTTTGTGTTTTAGATTGTCGGGAATTTGTGGGATTTTAGGTTGCTCACGTGAAGGAAGGAAGCATCAACTACTACGACTCACTGCATGGAGATGACAATGGATGCATTCGCCGACTGCAGTAGCCTTTAATCGTTAATCAGCCATATTTATCTAGCTTATTTTCTTTCAGGAAGTTTTTCGATTGTGAGGCAAAGTTGAGAAGAGAATTTGCGGCGCCAATTCTCTCTCAATGGGCTGGACTCCCTCAGTGCCAAGAGTATTATCCAAAATCCTTCGATCTGTACATTAAAATTTTGCTATTTAAGGGATATTCCCGTGCAAACGAATGGATGCGATTGCGGCGTTTTCGTCTGTGCCTACGCGGAGTGCCTTTCTGTCTGCGCGCCGATGAACTTGCCCAGGCCGACATGAAGAAAATCAGAAAAAATATGATGGATGAAATCACGGATTGCCTTTTGTTTTAACCGTTGCTTAACAGTTGTTATGTTTGTTCGCTAAGTTGATTTGAATAAAGCTAGGTTTTTTAATTTCGTAGTGCTGGTTGCTATAAGATATCCCGAACCACATCGGCCTTTCTGGATGTAGTGTTTGAACCAGGAAGATGTAAAAAATTTGGCCTGGGAATGCGGGGCGGTTTGCGGTTACCCGCGCCTCAAAAAACACGCGGTTACCTGCAAAAATATTTGAATTTGCGCAAATACATATATAAAATAATAGAATTACTAAATTTGCGAAACGTTTCGCAAAAATAGTAGAATTGCTAAATTTGCGAAACGTCTACGCACCAAAAGTTATGTTGGGTATTTGGCGCCGTTATTACAAATTCATGTTGTAGCTTAGTTCAAGAACCCCAAAACACATTTGACAGAATAGTTTTCAAAAAATAAGTGTTGAGATATAGATTTAAAAAAAAACCAATTTCCTAAAAATGAGAAAAATCCAAGTTTTTAAAATTTTTCGGATTTTGCGCATTTTTTGAATAAATCGATTTTTTCCAAAAAGCCATATCTCAACACTCAATTTTCAAACATTATTCTGTCAAATTCATTTTGTAGCTCTTGAACTGCACTACAACATGACGCTAAGAGCCACCTTCTAGTCTAATTCCTGAGAGTTTGTTGCCAATCTTGGTCCGAAAATTTATGATGAAATTTTTTCAAGTCGTTTATTGATTTTGTTTTAAGATTTCGGTACCAAACATTGTCCGAGAGTCGACTGTAGCCATTTTTGCAAATGGTGCTGGGAGACAAATTTTTTTGGGTTCCATTGTGTCCAATCGTGTTTGTAATAAATACAAGGAAAAAAATATATTTATTCACTTTTTCAGAAAGCAAGTTCTACTGCTCCAACTAGTCAACAACTAAAATAAAACATGGTGTTAGCGATTACAAACGGACATCATCAAGGGCACAACCAAGCCAAATCTAAATCAAGCTGTAAAGTTCAGACCAAGTTTATTGATTACCTCTTAGTAGGCATTTTATTGGTGCAGTCACTGCTGTCATCCTCATTTTGAACATCGAATATTTATAAAAAATAAAAATCTTATTTATTACAAAGTTTTGATTTTTTTTCATAATATTATGATGTACTTATTGGCCGATCGATGGTCCAAATGTTTAAGACAAACATTGCTGGAACTTTTCCTGAAATTCTTTTCCATTTGCCGTAAAGTGCTACGTATCCTACAAGATAGGAAAAGATGGTGTAAGATCAGGTAAATAAGGTAGCGCTGATGATCCTTTTCTCATCCGACGTCCAAGAAAATGGGTTTTTTTCCTGAAAATTAGAAGAGACGAAAAATAAGAATTAAAATCTGGCTTTATCTCAAATTTTCATACAAAATTAAAGACAAATAATTGATAAACTTTCTAAAAAATTTCCCTTAACACATACTTAAAAATCAATTAGCACCATTGTGTTGTCTAACTTCTTCCGATTCCGAAAAAATAAAAATGATGTAAATTGGATATTATTATAGAAAGTTATGAGCCAAAAAATCCGACTAAAAAATGGGCCACCTGTAAAAAATTACAATTTTATAATGTCTAGTTTGTTTTTTTTGGCAATACTTTTTTGTACCAAAATTTTTTTTGCCTTTTTCTCTTTGATTTTTTAAGTTTGTGCACAAAGTGGTAACATCTTCATGTAGCCCTACGACTCTAGTTTCTCACGAAATATATCTTTTTGCGAGATATTTTCAGAATTTTTAACAACAAATCTGTTTTTTTTGGCACCGGCCACTCCAGTATATCCCTTCGTTAGCATATGTTAGGATAGACTCAAATATATCTTAGACTCATGTATTACATTCATGTCTGAGTTTCCTACCCTCGCATTGCCTACCCTCGCCTCAGCCTGAAGCCTAAATTTCCCAAAAAATCAACAGGGGACCAAGGCAAAAACTGTCCTCCTCTCGGATAGGGCCGAAAAACCGGTACGAAAAAAGGAAATTTAATACGAAAAATTGAATTCGGTACAAAAAAAGTATTGCCCATTTTTTCTATTTAATTTGTAATTTTTATAATTTTTGGTTTAACAAGCTAAAATTTATACGTATGTGTGAATATGAATCATGAGAAAAATTTATTTAGTCGTCTGTATATTTATCTACATAAAGATTAATGTTTTGAAGCATTTTCAAGCAATTTTTAAAAATCTCTTGTTTTTTGGTTGTTCCTATATTCAAGTAAAATTCGTCTTTATAAGTTTTATCAAATAAAAATTTCCAAAACTTTTCATTTCTCAAGTTTTAATCTCTGAGTCGAATTATTTTTCCCACCAGTTGTGTTGCAAAGTGATTTTACTCTGATGACGGTCTCTTCTTTTTATGAAAAGACACGGGCAACATGCTGAACCTCACAGCTCTAACAATTATGTTAGTGTTTTTGTTCAGTCCATTCTTAATAAATCTGCACTCCCAATGAACCAACACTTAGGCGAACATTGGTTGGCCAGCAAAGAAAGCTAGCAAATTTTACCTTAAATATGGTTTTGTAACTCTGTTCATCCTTTTTCAGAAAGTATATAGAGTGTATTTGGAATAATTATCTTCTGGCTTCAAACATATAGAAGGTCATTTTGAGATGTTGACAAACATTTTTAATCATTTTAATTGATTGAAAGTTTGATTGGGTGTTCAGTGCTGCGACAATATCTTAGAACATTGCTGTAGCGCAGTTCAAGAGCTACAAAATAACCTTCACAAAAGGATTTTAAAGAAAAATTCGACCCTAGTAAAGAATAACTACGACCCCCCCCCTTAAAATTTTCCTTCTACAACTCAACTGAAGAGTACCCAAATTTGTGTCCTAGACCCCAGAAAAAGTTCGTAAACTATTTATTAGTCACAACTTCCGTACGCTGGCCTACCCCAAAGCCTAATGGCTCATTTATAAACGTTGTCGTTGTCGTCGTCGTTGTCGTTGGAATATTTTTTTTATAAAACCTTTTTTTCGCCAACGACGACGACAACGACAACGACGACCTATTTATAAAAATCCAACGACAACGCCAACGACAACGACGACGCCAAGGACAACGACATTTTTATTCAAAATTGCACAAATTTCGCATTTTTAGTCGAGCTTCGAGTGAAAACAGAATCCTATCACGTGCCATAACCTTATATTCTTGACTTCAATTACACGAGAATTTATTTTGGATCAAATTGAATTTTCGCACCTAAAGTCTGAATAAAAACCCGTTTTTACTTTTTATTCTGTAATAAACTGTTGATAAAAACAAAAATGGCAAGAATTTAACCTGTTGAGGCGAAAATTTGCTTTTATCCTTTATTTTTTGAGAAAAAAATTCTGGTATTATAGTTTTTAGTCAAATAATAAAATTTTCGGCTCTAACATGTGTTGTATTTCACTCCACCCGCCTCTAGGTATGCTCTGTATTATTGAAATGTCTACTTTAGGTCTGGCTTTGGCTATCGGGTGTCGGCCTTAGCTTCAAGTTTCAAAAGTTCGAAGTTTCGGCCCATGTGGAAAAACATATTAAATTTATGCAAAGAAAAACACTTTCCACAAAAAATAAATCCTTTTTTTTCAAATTGAACAAAGAGCTAGTGTGTATTACTCTACTTTTCGATGAGTGCCAGCTCACAAAGACAAATTAATAGATAAAGAAGGCATATGTGTAGGAGTAAAAGTAGAAGACATATGCTCTACAACTTCCCCTGCTACCCTTCAGCCATAGGAGCAGTGGATCGATTGATCAGCAGCCAGTTCCAGGCGTTAAATGTCTTTTGCCCTACCTATATGCCTGCCTGCCTAGTGGCTGGCTGTTAGATAGGAGAAAAGAAGAAGAACTAGTCATAGTAGTGAGTTGGGGTTGGGTTGGTTACACTTCTACCTCCCACTGTCAGTTAACCGCTTGAAGGCAGTTGCAAGGCCAGTTTAATGATCTCATCATCAACAAATGTCTTACTTGTTTTATAAAACATATTTACTTTTTATATAGTTCACACAATTTACACCTTTTTAAACTCACAATTTTATGAATTGACTTGGAAAATAACTCTTTTCATTTTATATAATAAAAAATACGTCGTAAAAGTATCTATTTTTGGCAATATTTTTATTTTTTTTATCTTTCTTATTAGCATGAAAGATATGCATATCTATTAAATTTAATTTTTGCTTAAAAAACCTACTTGCGTTTTTTCTATATTTTTTAGATAGGGATAAGAGAATGCGCGCAGTCTTGGACACTGCTAAATTTGATCAACCGC
The DNA here is from genome assembly GCA_004194705.1 of Ditylenchus dipsaci. Classification (NCBI taxonomy): domain Eukaryota; kingdom Metazoa; phylum Nematoda; class Chromadorea; order Rhabditida; family Anguinidae; genus Ditylenchus; species Ditylenchus dipsaci. The sequence goes on along the minus strand of SADC01000337.1, from coordinate 40,609 downwards.
AACATCCAATATCGACCAGTTACCGTATTTTCGCTAATAAGGCGACATGCCGCCTTATTTTTAAAACTTTTAAAAATCAGAAAATTGTCAATAAAAAATCTGAAATGTTAGTCAAAAAATGGGGTGGGGGATGCTGTCTTATTAGAGGAAATACGGTAATTTTTTTCAGTTTATCAAACGGTTGATAAAAATGATCAACCATTCTAAAAGACTGCGGTGAACCACAGCCGTGAATTAATATTTCAGTTTTGGATTTGCAGGGTGGCGCAACTTTTTTGCCCTAGTTAAATTTGCCATAACTTTTTGAATTTTAGTTGTTTGATGAGATCTTTTTTTTTGTTAGATAGAGGAGACTCTGGCAAATTTTTTAGTACCAAACATTCATTTTTTCATGTTAGCTTTGTTGACAATTACGACCTTTATAAATGTGTCGTTTCAGATGCCTTATTCGCCTGAAGATCGAGTAAAGTGCGTGGAATGGTTTATCAAGGAAGGAAAAATGCATCTGGCGCAGTTGCATGGCGGTTGGACGGTCGACATTTCCTGCGATATTTTTTCTGGAACTTTGCCACGCTTTTTCCTTTAATAACCATTCCACGCATTTTGCTCGATCTTCAGGCGAATAAGGCAGCTGAAATGACACATTTTTAGAAAGGTCGTAATTGTCAACAAAGTTAACATGAAAAAATAAATGTTTGGTACCAAAAAATTTGCCAGAGTCTCCTCTATCTAACAAAAAAGATCTCGTCAAAACAACAAAAGTCCAAAAAGTTATAGCAAAAATTAACTAGGGCGAAAAAGTTGCGCCAGCCTGTGAATTACACTACACGAATTCTAAAATACCAAATACACTGCCTAGATGTTACACGGGTAACGCCAGAATAAATCAACCACTTGTTGGAATCATAGCCCTGGTTCTAAGTACTTCTACGAATTTACAAAATAACAATTGACCAAAAATGGGTTAAAATAAACTGCAAAATATTTATTCTGATTTGAGATATAGGGGCGTAATCGCTTTGCCAATGATATCTTTTTGCCAATGGATCACTTCGCCAATGGTATGTTTTCGCCAATAGCTTCTTTTCTCAAGTATCGTTATTCCTTGTCCGCCAAATTACCACTCATTTAGTAGCCAGTGAGATGAGCTACAGAATGAGTGGTAATTTGCTGGACCGGGGGATAACAATACTTGAGAAAAGAAGCTATTGGCGAAAATATACCATTGGCGAAATGATCTCATTGGCAAAAGTTTCAATGACAAAACAATTACGCCCTGAGATATAGGCCCTTTAAGTTGAGGGTGTGCGGTGATTAGAGACTGTGCGGCAATTAGCCGAAAATCGGTAGTTATAAAGCCTCCTTTTGAAAAAATACTGAATTTTTTCTAAGAATAAATACTTTATACCGTATTCACTCTATTTATCGACCACCCTATAATAAACGCCCGCCCTTAAAGACCTATATCTTAGTTTAAAAAAATTATTTTGCAAATCTGTTTCTTGCGTTTTCTTAGTTACCACAAGTTTACCTGATTCCACTTTTAAATTTTGGTTGAGCACCCGAACATCTCAAAATCGAAATATTTTTTTCCGATTTTTTAAGGATTGAAAAATAAACGCCCATGGGCGATTAAAAGATTGAATACGGTATGCTTTTTTTTTTTGAAAAAATTCACTTTTTTTTCTAAAATTTGAGTAATATTTTTATCCTTTACGATTTAGTTGAAATTTTATTTGTATCATTATTATACAATTTTTAAAAAATATTAAAAATTTCAGTCTAAATATCTAACTTCAAAATGGCAAGTATTAACACCAACTACTTGAGCACCAACAGAGGTATCATCAAAATACTACAGATTGTGCTCGGCTTTGTTATTTCCTCAGTGCTCTATGGAAACTGGTGGTCAGTTTCCTTGAACTTCTATGTATATTATACTTTTCTAAAGCTTTAATTTAGGTATGGTACACATACTCGCTATGGAGATGGTCGAATCAGCTTTTGCTCATCCCTCAACTCTATTTGTGTCATTATCAACATTGTGCTGTTGATTCTACATCTGTTGGAAGTCGAAATTTTTAAATTGGTGAGCAGAAAAAACGACTGACCTACGACCGGGTACACATTTTGACCGGGTACAACGACCGGGTACACTTTTTTGTAAAAGTTACAAAAGTATGCTTAAACCTCACTTTTGAGTCCGTTCTAACGGGCGCTTGCCTACCCTTGTCTAAGCCTAAGTCTAAGTGCGCAAATAATAGAAAAATCGGAAAAAAAGTTTAAAAAATTTACAGGGGGGACCAAGGCGAAATTTGGCACTGTACCCGGTCGTTGTACGTGGTCATAATATGTACTCAGTCGTTGGTATACCGAAAAAACAGCTTCGTGGTTAAAAATCAACTTAAAAATTTGCTTTTTAACAAGTTTAAAACAAAGTTTAAAAATTCACATGCTAAAAAAATAATTGAAAATGGTTCACATAATGTTAGACATAAAAGGTTCAGCGACCTTTTTCGACTCTTTTTTCTTATCAGCGCTTTAGAGTACGTGTATCAAACTTTTGTTTTTTTGTCACGGGTACCTCTGAATCTTTCTCTGGTTGAAGTACATGGTTTTATGTTGGACACTATTCTGAAATCGGTTATTTCATGATCTTAGCGCTGAACACATACATAAATTCTGTTTAAAACTACAAAAATATTGTTAATTTAAATGCCCGCCATTTCTTGCAAGTTCATATTAGGCTGGCTCATATTAGTATTTTATATTAGTTTGTCTATGCACTGTTTGCCGTACCCAAATGTCGGTTCCAAGGTGGTGGTATCCAGTTGGTGGTACCCAGACGGTAGTACCCAAGTTGTGTTACCCAAGTATTGGTACCGTCGTGGTATTTCTCAGTTGTTGGCACCCATATGGTGGTGCTTATTTCCCTGGAGCTAACATTCCTAGTTTTTTGACGGACACGGACAATTGTTCCCGGCGCCGATTGTTCCCGGCGGCCGATTGTTCCCGGCTTATATAAAAGGGACAATTGTTCCCGTCCTATATAAAATGACCGATTGTTCCCGGCTAGTATAAAAGCGACAATTGTTCCCGGCATATGTAAAATGACCGATTGTTCCTGGCGACCGATTGTTCCCGGTGATCGATTGTTCCCGGCTGGTATAAAAGGGACAACTGTTCCAGTTAACATGAGAAACCAGTTTTAGACCTGTCAGTACTATAAAAGCGTACTCTCTCCTAGAACATTCCGCTTTATGAATGGTTATTACTAACTTTATTGTCCTTTCCCATACGACATCAAAACGAAATAATAAACAACAACAAAGATAAAATTCTACTGATCTATCACGAAATTGTGAGCCAGTCCACGGAGGTAATCAACTAGATTAATTTGAGGATAGCGCTGGACTCTTCCAAGATCCTAGCATCAGCTTCTCCTGAAATACGCTGCCTCCCATGCGCGTAAGATTTCACCTAAAAAGTAAGTTTGAGTCGAAAAAAGTTAGGATGAAATGATTGGGATAAAATAAGTGTGTACGGTACTATCACAGGTGTCCTGATGCGGCAACCTGAAATCCAGGGTCTTAGCTGGTCGTACTGAGGTGTGTTACCTAAGTGCTAGTTACCAGCTATTGGCTGTAGGGTAGTCAGAAGCGCAGCCAGAAAAATCTGACGGGGGGTCTAAAGCCCCCAAAAAGGTCATTTTACCTTAACCTTTTTCTACTTTTATGGTGTTTTAATAAGGAAATAAAAAATATGTGCACGAAAGGTGAATAACAACAGCAATATCGAAAATAAATCCAAAACTTGAAAAATAAAACTGTCTTCAAGAGCTATATAATAGCGGAACAATTGTCCCTTTTATACGAGCCGGGAACAATCGGTCGACGGGAACAATCGGTCATTTTACATATGCCGGGAACAATTGTCGCTTTTATACTAGCCGGGAACAATCGGTCATTTTATATATGCCGGGAACAATTGTCCCTTTTATACTAGCCAGGAACAATCGGTCATTTTATATAGGACGGGAACAATTGTCCCTTTTATATAAGCCGGGAACAATCGGCCGCCGGGAACAATCGGCGCCGGGAACAATTGACACGTACCGTTTTTTTGAGTAGTTGACTAAAAAACATAATTTTAGAGATACGCAAGTTATTGGTAAAAGAATGTGAAACAGCTATAAAAGGATGCTTCTTGAATCATGGGTGAGGCCAATAAAAATGTGAAAAGTTTCGCAAAAAAGACTAATAAAAAAGGCGCCAATTGGCGCCTTTTGTGTGTCTAGTAGAGATGAAGAAACGGGACCAGGACGGATTTCAAGACAGGATTTTATGGTCTGTCCAAGACCAGGATCAGGACCAGGATTAGAAATTCTAAAAACCAGGATCCTGGTCGGGATCCTGGTCCAAAAACCAGGATTTTCGTTAAATTCCAGAAATCCGGTTTAAACTGCCAGCAAAATTTTTATTGACTTTTTTCTACATTCATTACATCCAGTAAACAACTTTCAATAACAATATTTCAACAACGGGAGCGATTTGTTTAAGTATATCAACATTTCTGCTTTTTCTGGACTCAGTTTACTTCGGCGGTAGTCGTACACATCTCTGGCAACGGAGAAGACTTGCTCACTAGGTTGACTTGTCGCTGGAGCAGACAGGAACGACGTGCAAGCTTAGACAACACCGGATAGATCGCTTCGTTAATCTAGAAAATATCGAACAGTAAAATGTTGAACTCCCTAAATGTAGTACCTTCCAAAACTCTAAGGGATCTTGATTTGTTGGAATGCACTTTGACCTGCAGTAAGACTGTACTTCCATTATGATTGAATCGAAAGACTGAGATACTACATGCGATTCATCCTCAAAAAGTTGACTGTGGCGTTCGAAGAAAGACGTTGAGCGCTTTGGTGGATGCGAACGAGGTTCTAAGATCAACAAACTAAAATGAGTAAAAAATCAACAATAAATTAAATCGACAAACCTATCTCTTCGACGGATGAAATCTCCCCACACTCCTCTTGGATCCATTCGATAACTTTAGCGTAGAATTCAGCTTTCCTGGATGCGATCCGATCTTTTGAAACGGGGGTCTAAGAACATCGCCATTTCATGAATCCTAAAACGGCATAAGCACATAAAGAGAAAAGCATATTTTAGAAGAGTGCTTACTTTTCATATTCAACATTGAATTTCTCACATAGAAGACCAAGGATGCTTCCACGAATTTGCTGCAGCTCTGGAACAGTAATGTCGTTGATATCTCTGGTCAAGGCTCTAGCGATCGGAAACTGAATGGACAGCGGCTCATCGGCTCGGCACATTTGTTTTGAGGCAGACTCCAGTGGATCCAGCAAGGTAACCAACTTCCTCATGATTTTCCACTCCTCAGGCTTGAGATTCAGATCCATTTTGTCCCACTGCAATAGATACATCTCCACCGCTTTCTGTTGCTCGACGAGACTTTGGCACATGTAGAATGAAGAATTCCACCGAGTCGGTTCGTCCTGCAAACAAAAATCCTTGATTCGTGTCATGGTATAATAAGCGAACCTGTTTGAGGGAGTGTTTAGGAAGGCTTAGTGCAGCTTGCAAGTCTTTGAGACGATCCTGAGCCAGAAGGGAGTGCTTAAAGTGGCCCACCAGTGCTCGACATCGCTTTAAAATCGCCGAAACGTCTTTCTCCTCGAATATCGCTTTGTTCACGACCAAGTTTAGCTTGTGAGCACCACAGTCGGCGTGTCGAAAACCTTCTGTTTCGAAAGCCTGAACAAATACGTACACTGACGCCACCTTGATAAACGATTAGTACCTACCTTGCGCATGTTGGCACCTTCATCCCTCAAGAACACATGGCACCTATCCTCAGAGATTCCCCACTTCTTTAGCATACCTAAACTTATGTGATTGCTTCAATTTCTCTATCTACAGATCTCTAATCATACCTTGATTTTGTCGCCAATTGTTTGGAAATTGTGACTCCCAGAAAATGGCTCCACTGAAAGCACAAATTTCAGACGTTCCCAGTCCAGGTTGATTCCGTGCACTGTCAAGCTTAATAATTCAACATAAATGATCTCGATATCAGCAACAATAGACGAAATTAAACCTGATAAACGACTCTGTTGCACCCGACCACAAATCAGAAGTAAACGAAACTGCAGGGCAAACCTCAATAAGCTGCTGAACCTTCGCTTTGACCATCTGACACATCCTTGGAAGCACCCAATCGGAATAGTGTTGACGTCCTGAAAAAGTCAAAAAATTTTTAACTTTTGAAAACTTTCAACGACATTTCGCTTCTGTAACGGACAACTTGTCGAAAAGACCGATGCTCCAGACAATGCTCATCTGAAAACAAAATTCAAAATGGAAATCTTTTTCTGAATAAATGAGAAATATAATGTCGTGAAATTGCAGAAATCAACACTTTAAAATAACAGATTGCATTCCAAATGAATGAATGAAAATACCCGAATGAAAAATTCAAAAGTAATTTCGATCAAAATTCGTTTCAAGATGACATTTCGAAAAAATACCATTTATATTTACCAAATTCGACGACCAGGATTGGCCAAAATACCAGGACCAGGACCAGGTTTTTTTAATTTGACCAGGACAGGACCAGGATTTCGTTTTATTTATAAATTTCGAACAGGACGGACCAGGACCAGGACAGGATCCTGTCCTGTCTTCATCTCTAGTGTCTAGTACCAAAATGTTGAGCAAAAAAGTCTTTACAGACTTTTCTCAGTACTAAACAGTGAATGAAGTTTAACAGGACAGTATTGTCTTCATAGACGTAGTCAGAAAACATTTCATGGCTCGTTCAGAAACCTGGATTTGGGTTAAGGGGTGTTCACGATGTCAAATAGTCCAACTCCGACACCAACGCCAACTCCAACTCCGGGTTTCTGAACGAGCCATTAGGGTTACCTCAAGTAATCTTTGAAAGGGGCAGAAGCCCGGTGTGTGGTGAAAAATTTCTGACGAAAACAAATTTATTTTCTAAAAATTAACATAAAGTTTTTTTAGGAGCGAGTCTACTCCATTGTTGCCACAGTGCTCTTTTTGGTGGCCAGTGTGATGATCGTCTGGGTGACAATTGAATTCAACCTCCGCGGCACCACTCTCATTGCCACTGTAATATTTTTATTTCTGGATTTGAAAATAAGTAATACTTTAGGTGCTGATTGTTGCCCAATTCCTACTGTTTTTGTGGGATGTTAAGATCATCCAGGGTGAAGCATCAAACTAATCAGACATCTTTAGTCTTTTGTACCATTTCGCCAGTATTATGTCCAGTTAATCAAGCTTTTTTTATAAATTTGTTTTATAAATATCAATGTTTCAAAATATTATAATTAAATTTACTTCGTCTTTAGCAAAGAAAAGTTACTGCCTAACAAAAATTTAAAGGGGCATGCTCATTGCCGATGGAATATTTTGAAATGCGGGTACCAGTGAAATTTAAACGAGAGAAAAAATGCCGTATTTTATTGAAAGTCACGGAAAAGTATTGCTTCCAATCAATTTCAATTCTATCAATTTCGAACCGATGACCAACTTTCACAGTATGCCGACTCTTTGTCACTGAGCTACGGACACCATTTCCAGGTAGTCAACAAATTTGCATTTCAAAATAATTCTTTTTGAATTGACCTGGTACCCACTTTTAAAAAATTCCATCGGCGACGAGCATGCTTCTAGTAAATGCCAATCTAGTAATACGTTTTCGCAGACTTTCGGCAATTTGAGTCGAAATTAGCAGTTTGTTGATAATCACTGAGCTTGTGTATAACTTGGGATTTATCCGTGTAAACGGCCTCAACCAAAAGCGCGGAATTTCCGCCATGACATTTGGAAAAATGACGACTGATTGAACAATGAACATCCAATTTCTACTGTGATGAGGTGAATCTTTAATGTACACCGTTGATGGAAATTCAGTGCATGTATGATGAAATGATTAAATTTTTGCACAGCATTAAAATCACCATCAAAGTAGAACGGTCCAATGACAGCGTAGTAAGCAATACCCGATTTGACTAAAACATGCTAAAAATAATAAAAACAATTCTTTTTGAATCATCAGGGTGATACAAAACACTGCATTATTTTTGTAAAATTTGCTTACAAAATAGCTTTTGTTAGATAGCTGCTTATCATCGGTTTTTTCCCCAATCGATGACAGTAGTTGAATCAGCTGGGAGCTGACTAGGAGAAATAAAAAAGATATGGTTATAATATAACTAGTTGTTACTAATTTTAATTTAATTTTAATTTTTCAATTTAAAATATGTGAACTAAGCTTTTTCAAAAAACGGTGCAGCCATTTCGTGTCACCCTGCATGAGGCTACTACCATACCTGCACGGGCGCCGGCGCCGGGCGCCGGCGCCGGCGCCGGCGCCAGCTAAAAAATCTTAACAGTCGGGCGCCGGCGCCGGCGCCAGCGCCGGGCCCGGCGCCACTTCAGCTGCGGCGCCGGCGCCCGGCGCCACTTCAACTGCGGCGCCGGCACCGGCGCCTGAATGTTAAGATTTCAGCTGTCTTGACAATGTTTTAGTAAATTCAAAATTTTCTCAGATTTTTTTGCAGACAAGTTGTTTTTAATTTTATAGTAAATTTTTATTTTTTATGTTTATCACATGTAAATCACAAAATTTCATCACCGGTTTTTGCTTTTCTTTTTGATGTTCTCCACTATCTGATGAAGATAGTTATCCACTATTTCCTCGACTCGTTGTTCACTGTTTCCAAAAGATTGCCTCTCCAGCTTGATCAGCTGTGATTGAAATTCCAAAGAAGGCAATGAATTTGAAAAATAGTTCTTTTCCGGATTTTACTCCGCAGTGGTGTAAGAACTTGCGCCATATAACCTTAACACGATATTTTGAAAATTTCATTCGCATTTTAAAAATCTTGCTTTAGCAGTGGATGCGCGCTCTTTCAACATCTCGTACGGTATTCCGGTTGATTCATTAGAAAAATCGACGAGCTTGTTTATAACCACAACATGATAAATTTTTAATTTCTCATAATTGTTGCTATTCCTAATACAAAAAATTTCTATTTAAAAACATAAAATGTTAGATTAGTCTTTGTTACATTCTATTATTTTATTTACAAAAATGGCTTGATGCCGGCGCCTGGCGCCGTATTTCCTCTTTTAGGCGCCGGCGCCAACGCCGACGCCCGGCGCCGAATTAATTGTGGCGCCGGCGCCCGGTACCGATTTTTAGTAGACCCGGCGCCTGGGTCGGCGCCCGGCGACGATTTTTCTCAGCGTGCAGGTATGGCTACTACTGAAGCTTGAAAGTTTAAACTCAGAAATGCTATGCAACAAGTTTTATCAAACACAGAAGACTCAGCCAAGACTAATTACCGAATTTCCTTCAATTTATCCCTCAAATTTGAGGGTCTGTATCTCGGGGCGGAGTCAATATTTTTCAAAGCTGTTCTTCAGTTTTTTTCAACCCCACGAGCTCTAACGATTCTACTTTTTAGAACTTGGTTTAGCAGCCGAAAATTTTGAAATCGACACGAAATTTTTTTATTTTTAGGGGATCGAAAAATTACGATAAATGCGGTACTTGTATAAATACTTTGTATATTTCTTGTGTCTTTTAGCTTTTCAAATTCTAAAACTAGGGCACTTATGCCGATGACACCCCCCCCCCTCGATTTCAGAAAAGTTACCGCAAAACACGTTTTATGTTACTTATTCTGCTCTATAACTCTATAACAGTTTTCGAAGTTAAAGATTCGACTTTCCCAAAAACAGTTTAACTTCAAGTCTTTAAAAGTAGATGGCCTTTTCAGGCTATTTTAGACTAAATTTAGTGCTTCAGGCTTGATCAGGGGTAGGCCATATGTTAGGTTAGGACGAACTCAAATATGTTTCTAATAAAAAAAAGAGAAATATTCTTGAGTCCATCCTAAAGCACGCTGGCCTTTCGTTGTCTAAGCTTGAATAAAGTCTATATGTGATAAATGACCCGAAATGATGTCGAAATACCCTAAAAAGACACCTACCTTTAACAACTTAAAGACAATTTTTTTAGGAAAGTCGAAACTGTTTCCAATGTTGCTTTATATTATATAGCAAAAAAGTAGTTAAAGAATCATGGTTTTTGCGCGCAGCGGTTGTCCCCCGCCAATTCAAATTTTTTCTCTAATCATTAAACTTCTGTACGGACTTTTCAACTAGGTTTCTAACAAAACTACACCTAAAATTAAATTATAGGCCTTGTTTTGTTAGACCCAAGTTGGAAAATCTGTACAGAAGTTCAATGATTAGGAAAAAATTTGAATTGGCAAATTGGGACAATCGCTGCGCGCGAAAACCATGGTCCTTTAAAGACATCTTTTGGGGTAATTTCCTAAAATCGAGGGGGGGGGCACTAACGGCATAAGTGCCAAAATAGGAGATTATAGATGATAAAAAAAATTTTGAAAATGATTTCGACTAATTTTTACTCGTCAACTAAAGAACATTCAATGGTAAGAAAAAGAGCTTGTAATATTTATTCTCGCAAGCATTTCTGTGGAACTATCATGAATTCAATTTTACCATCTTTGATGCAGTCCCTCTAACTCTCAAAACAATTGCTACCTGTTTGCTTGCTATAAAAGACGCCTCAAATATAATCTCGATGTGTGTTGTTTGGCAAGAGCCAACCCTTTTTTTGCCTATTCTAATGATTGCGCAACGCCCTCTCTAGCATTGACCTCACTTCAAAAAAAAGGAGAAGACTAGTAGAGTTGTTTCGTCCAATGGGAGAGCAATCCTCCTTTTGTCCCTGCCATTCTTTAGCTGAGGCATTTGGATGCCGGAAGGTACTATTTAGTGTGGTCCATTTTCATGTTCATACTGTATTTTTTATTTGAAAGACCATGGACACCTATCCTTAACTGTCCTCCGCCAATTCAAAAAAAATTTCCTAATCATTGAACTTCTGCAGGATTTTTCAACTTTGTTTCTAACAAAGCAGGCTAGAATTTGATTTAAGGTACAGTTTTGTCAGTAAACAAAAATTTAAAAATTCGCACAGGAGTTTAATGATTAGGAAATTTTTAAATTGACGGGGATAATCGTTTGTCGTAGACGGCAATGGTCCTGTAAAAAATGTTAATTTTAGGCAATTTGATTGCTTCAGTTTTGTTTTCTGCTGCTACTTTTTTGCTTTTCAAATTTCTTCTTCTAAATTCTGGAAATGTCACCTGCTACCAAAGACGCTCAAGATGTAGAGGTTAGTTAATTTTCATTATTCAAACAGGAATTGAAGAGGGTTTGTAAAGCTAAGTAGGTTGAAAAATTGTGTGGTGCGGTGGGTAAGCGTTTGTCTTTTTCGATGGATCGATCCTACCTGTTAGACGCTATTTTTTTTGTTTGACTAGTTCTATGCGTGACTCATTTTTTAGCCTTAGATTTGCAATCAGCGACCGAATCACCCTTTGAACCTGGTCAAACAAGCCAAAAAAAATAGCCTGCCATCACGTGGGTCGAACCTGCGCACCATTTTGGGCATAAAACAACAAATGCCTACCCACTGTGCACCGGAGCCGAATTTTTTGACCCAAGTAGCTTCCTACCTCTGTCCCTTCCCTTAAATAAAAATTGTTCGAATGGTTATCAAATGCAGTCAGCTCGTTTCTTTACCCTCACTCAATTGAATGTAAATTCGATTTAACGTACACCTTTCATATAAAAGATGTTTCAAGAAGTTCCAACACTTGTAAATTGTCGTAACAATTTTTCTAGATCGACTCATTAAATTCTGTAAACGCAAAAAAGCTCAGGCTTAAAAGCATTTTTGGCATGATATATCAAAAACACGATTTTTACTTGGTCATCCCTGTGGTGGCCCCTGAAATGCCAAACTAGAGAGGGACTAAGCAAAAATCGTGTTTTGAGTTTATTTCATGTTCTTGACTTTATTAAACATTTTCAATACATCGTGTATAATAAAACTACTATAATTATCTCTGGAATTATTGTACATTCGATTCAACGCTTGCTGAGTTCGATTCCTAGAATGAACATAAAACGAGAGTCGACTGTAAGCAATATTTTTTTCTATTCTTCATATGATTTGCCAATTAAAACGTGTATTTTTATTCCAAAAAAATTTCAGCCCCGTATTTAAGGTCGTTATTTTTAGAAACTGAAAAATATGGCCACTAAAACACAATATAACAAAATCTATATATATTCTATTAAATATACATCTTTCGACACAATGAAACAAAAATCAAAAACTACAACTTTGTGATATCAGAAATGTTCCATTTTTTGAATACAGTTGACAAATCCAAAACACAAATTGTTAAGAGCAGGGTAAATAAGTATGGTTGGACTCACGCTAGTAGTTGTTTTAGGTAAAATTTTTAAAAGCTCAAATTGTTTCGACCCGCCAACTATTCATTTATCCCACCAAATCGTAAAAAATATTTTTTCTAACCGAAAAAATTTCAAATTTTTTTTTATACATTTTTCATACCATAATGTAGCCCTGAGTCTCAGCTTTTCTAACAAGCCATCTACTGCCTTACTTGAGATTTTAAAATTGGAGAGAAAAAATTATTATACAGAACGAATTGTTCAAAATATTGGTTGTACAAAAACTTTTTCTCCATTTTTCAAAATTAAAAAACTCAGAAAGTCAGTTGATAGCTTGTTAGAAAGCTGAGACCCAGGACTAGATGCTGGGTTAAATAAAAAAGTTTTTTTTACGATTTGACGGGGTAAAGGAATAGTTTGGCGGGGAAAGTACTTGCAGCCATTTTTAATAAGTGTATTTTTACTTAGATTCGTACTAAAGCATATTAAACTGCCATAGTAATTCAATCAGAAGTTAATCTGTTATTCCTTTTTTGTTATTTACTAACTTCTTTGTCGGTTTTGTAAAAAAGAAGATGTTACACACACTTGTATAGTCAAGTGGACAATTTAGCAAGTGCATATCTTTGTGCCTTAATCTTATAATCCTATTTTACAGCTTTGTGCCTTTTTACAACAAACATTTGACCACCTGTTCTATTTGTTTGAAAATACGTTTTTTCGGTATATTAAATTCTTTAAAGATTATGTGGTTCCCGAAAAAGAAGGGTCGGATCATAAGATTTATTTTAGGGTTGGCAACACTTAACTTGACGTTTAAAAAATTTTTTGACTTTAGTTTTTGTTTTTATGTCTGTTTGTTTCGAAATTTTCGTAAAATGAGTTCGTGTTTTTAGCCACTTTTGCAGACTTCTATCAAACAAATTGCTACCTACTTCATAGCTTACTTTACTGGTTAAAGATGAGGATTTACATGCCTACGACCAGTTTGCGAAAAATCTATAAACTATTTTGCAAATTCGAAAAAATTTGTGGCTGCTTTCCACAAACAGAAACAAGATCTCAATTTTGTGATGAAACACGTTTATAAGTCTCTTTCACAATGAGTCTTGGGGTGAGCACCAAGTGTCGATCTAAGTGTTCAACTAATACGGGCAGCGCCTACATTTATTTCAAAATAATTATAAAATTTTCTGTTAATACCGTCTTCTACCTAAGATTCAGGGCTTGAAAATAAGCTAAACAAGCTAGTTTCATGTGTTACTGATGTGTAACAGTGTTACTGTTAAATAAAAATGGTGCGGAGAGTGCGGATCTAAGCATTTTTTTTCAAAATTTCTTAGTCAGATGTGGCTTGTTAATAGGTTATTTGGAAGCCCCCCCATCCTAGCTACAAAATGCTACTAACAGAAATTTCTTCAATGGGGGAGGGGGAGGTTGTTGATTAAACCCCTTCCTTTATTTGACACTTAGGTCACACTTATTGCGAACGTGCCTTTGATACGGTAACACCTCCCTTTTTAGTTCACCGAGTCATTGAACTTGCTTAATTATCACCAACGTGTAATGTTTTCCATATGAAATAAAATTTCACACTCATATTCTCATATTCTAAAATTTAGCTTGTGTCGTAATTTTTACTTTCACAACATTAACTACCATATTTTTAATAAATAAGCTCCCGGTCTTTTTATAACTCTTTGAAAACCAAAAAAAGTTTGAAGTGATCTCAAACTTTTAAATAAAAATAAATAAAAATTTGAAAAAAAACGAAACCGGTAGAGCTCGTGCTAGTTGAGAGAACCCAATAAACCTCTTCACAAGACATTGACTCGACCCTCCGATGGAAATGTTGGGTGATATAAAACTGTTTTCGCTGACCTAATAATCCACCAATATCACTACCAGGTAATTTATATGGAAATTTTTTTGGCCCCATTCCATAGCTTCTGTTTTGTGAAGTGGACTGAAGGAGTAAACAAGATATGTGGGCAGCAGCAGCTCTTGGTAGTCGAGAATGACGCAACCAGGGGTGCTCTTCTTCCTCTTGTTGTCCTTGATGCCGAGATTGGCTTGGGAGGTACGCAACAGGCGTAGGAGCACTATAATCTTGGCTGCTCTTCTCCTTGCCACAATAATAAAAGATGAGTAAGGACGCTGAGCAGTTGTTTTCCACTTTTGCCATATCCCCAACCTTTTGCTTTCTTATCTTAATTGTTAATGCGAAAGGGAAAACAAAATTTACAGTAGTAACACGAAAAATGTTTTCAGAAAATTAAATGAGTCATGTGAGAAGGATACTGACAAAACATTTTTCAGTAGCCCCTTACATCCCAGCTACCTGGAAGACGGCCAGAAGTGTGTGGTTTGTGGAGACGATGCCACTGGACTACACTACAGTTATTACTGCATTTTAATAAGAATCCCAGGCGTTTTATTTGATTAAGCTAATTAGTTAAATTGTTCAAAAATACTAACAAGTAAGCATATCAAGCTGTACGATTCAAATTCTTTGACAACTCTTTCTTGTGTAACATAGTCGATTTATTATATGGAACCGCAATATTTTAGCCGAACAGGCAGAAAAAAATCCGACCTGGGAACTTGAGAGAAACATATAAAAATAGGCTGAAATCGCCTTGGGGCCACTGTAATTTTAAAATATTCAAATTTTGATATGATGACATTCTAAAAGGGCGCTACGACGGTTCATAAAAAATTGATTCATTTTAAAGGGAATTCGTAAAAAACGGGTTTCATAAAAAATAGATTCTTCGAAAACCGGATTTCGAAAAAAATAATTTTGTTTCAAAACGGTTTGGCAGAATGAAACTTTACGATATTTTGATTTCATGAATCATTGTTTAAATACGTATTTTTGATTGCTTTCCGATCGACATTTCTATTATCATTCTCATTGAATTAAGCGTCCCGATGAATCTCAAAGACCGATACAGCAGCCCTGATGAAGCGAGCAGCTGTGATGCGAGTGAGCAATGATCATTGGAGGAAAGGAAATGAGCTCAAGCAAATCCAACAGTCAACCCGAAACGTCCAAGTGGGTCGAAAGCGGAAGCGTGAGCCTCAGATCATGACGGGTCTTGCCATCAAGTTCATTAAGAGCAAGAAGGGAAGGCGCATGCTGATTCTGGATAGTAGGCTTTTATCATAATTTCTAGTAACATTGCAAGTACTGATCCAGGAGAAGTTCACTCTGCTGGTTACAAGGACAAGCAACAGATCACTCAAAGATCTTCAGCTTCTAACAACGATCCGAACACGCCATGTGATCCTGAAATGTGATTCTTCTCATCTCCTTCAAACAGGTACTCCAGTAAACCAAAAGGCAGAAGACAAACGAATTTCGGCACAAAGAAAGAGCATCTCTGCAAGCTACAAAGTGGATCAGATTTATAAATATGTACAATCCCAGTCTTTGTTTTGTGATCTGAACGGGTGATTTTGTTTGATTCCGCTGAATAAAAGTGTGAGGGTTTGTTCGTAGTTGGTTCCTGTGTTTTAACTTGAGTTAGGGCACGGCCATATGGCGGAAGATGGCCGGTCATTTCACCAAATTGTTTGCGTGCTAATGGTTGCATATTCTCCAGCTAGAAATTTGCAATTCTTAACTGTGAAAATTTATGGTGAAGTAACTGTGAAAATGGTTATAATTCGACCATATATTGATGGTTTGGCCGAATTTACAATAACCGCTAATTTTTCTTTTTTCAAGATTACACTGTCGCTGAGATACATTTTTTTATCTAGTTGTGAAATAAATTTGTCGAGAAATCTGGATAAACCTATTTATTGATGAATTAAATATTGATAAAACTATATATTTTTTAAAACTTCATTCTGCCAAACCGTTTGAAACAAATTAATTTTTTTTCGAAATCCGGTTTTCGAAGAATTCTATTTTTTTATGAAACCTGTTTTTTTACGAATTCCCTTTAAAATGAATCAATTTTTTATGAACCGTCGTAGCGCCTCTAAAAGTTCGATGCCCACCTGGGTCTGACACATTTTTGACAGGTTTAAAAAAATGTCAGACCCAGGAAGCCATCGAACTCACAGAGATGTCATTATATTAAGGTTCGACTGCAGACAAAAAATGTTACAAAAAATCAACAGGGGAAAGCAAGACAAGTTTGGCCTAATTTTTTCAAGGCTCTCAAGCCTCCATATAAAATTTTTTCCTGGACCAACGTTGAAATTGATAGATGTTACATATATTTTCCACAGATGTAAATTGAGTATGCTCTAAAAGGTAGCGTTGTCAAACTTTAAAATAGAATCGTACAATTCGATATGTTCCCTTGAAATTACTTTTTTAATAAAAATGAGTAAGAAATTAAATAACTAAAGAATAGAAAAATTCAGTGACAATATTTAGAGCCATAACCTGTGAGGGATGTAAGGGCTTTTTTCGAAGAGTTTGTCAGGTTAGATCATATACCGAAAAATGCCCACAATTTTTACCTAATCACCACTTTTTTCAGCGTGGTCTCCAGTTCTCTTGTAAGGAGGATGAGAAATGTGAGATCAACAAGACTACTAGAAACATCTGTCAGCGTTGCCGCTTGCTCAAATGTATCAGCAATGGCATGAGCACTGAGTGTAACCCTTTATCAACCTAATTCATGACTTTCTAAGTTTTCTGACTTTTAGTGGTGCTGAATGAGGTGGAGCGAGGGACAAAAAGAAAATTGATTGAGAGGAACAGAGAACGGCGAAAAATTGAGAAAATTCAGAACCAACTGCGTCGCTCTCAATCTCTTTCAGATAGTGGTTTAGGTGGCAGCAAGGGTGGCATTGAAGATGTAGCCTTGGTGAATGCACTAACCACTAGCTACTGCAACCAGATGGATGTGCCTCTGCAAATGGACTCCAACTTTGCCTTTCAAGACCCTTCAGAGCAGTTCAACAGCTTGTTAAAAGAGATTCTCAGAAGAACTTTTTCTTTTGCCAACTCTGTTGAACTCTTTACAAAGGTCAGCTTTTTCCTCATTAACTGTATTGTTGACTGTATCAG
Organism: Ditylenchus dipsaci; assembly: GCA_004194705.1. Lineage (NCBI taxonomy): Eukaryota > Metazoa > Nematoda > Chromadorea > Rhabditida > Anguinidae > Ditylenchus > Ditylenchus dipsaci. The sequence continues at coordinate 23,215 of SADC01000337.1, read as the reverse complement.
CAAATGACTTGGTGAAAAAGCAAAAGCTCAAAAAGATTTCGTATAAAAATCTGCAAATGAGCTGCTAATAAAACCATAAAATTTTGTGTCAAAACCAGGGATGAGAATTTGATACTAATCGGGATAAAATAGGATGTTTTAAATCCTATTTGCACTCAAAATATCCTGCTAGGATCCACATCCTAAAATATCCTAATTAAGATATTTTAGGATGTGGATCCTAGCAGAATATTTTAGGAGCAAATAGGATCAAAACATTTTATTTGCTCCTAATTCAATAAGGAATAGGATCAATTTCTCATCCCTGATCAAAACTTAAATAAAAAATTTATCAGTTAAAACTTTAAAAAGAAGTTGTTGTTTTTAGCTGAAGCCTGAAGAGCAAGAATGTTTGTTGGTAAGCCAAAAATTCAAAAGGAGCTAAATGACCTAAACCAATATAGGTGAAAAACAGAGGCTGGTTGGAGATCCAGTTGCTGAGAGCCATCCATCAGGTGGACGTAGTGGACAAGTGTTTGGTGACAGGTGCAAATTCTGAAACCAGCAGCTCCAGAACCCCTCTCAACGAGTTTTGCATTGAGCCGACCAAGTTGGTGCATGACTTGTACACTCTGGCAGAGTCTTTCCAAAAACTCCAGTTGGACAATTCTCAACTGGCTGTGCTCTCTGCAATCTTTGTTTTCCAAGCAGAGTTTTTGCCCGAGGTAAAAATATTAGTAGGACCACAAAATAATTTTAATCTTGTAGAATGAGGAAGTAGCCAACTTCAGTGAGCATTTGTGGAGCTGTTTGCAAACTTTGGTGGAGCAAAGTCCTGCTTTGGGAGACACCCCAGAGAGAATGGCTTCCTGGCCCAGACTCCACATCAAAATTGCTCATTTGAGGGCTACTGCTCGAAGGTATTTCACAGCATTTTTTGAGAAGACTAATGCTCGTGAGTTTCTCGGCTGTTTGCCTAGAAAAAATACTTGTGCAGGGAGAGTCAGAGTTACACTGACATATATTTAAAATTTATTTTCGAGTGGTCGTTTATCCCCTTATTTGCCTGATGGCTACTATTTATATGACATATGAAAAAGGTTGAAATACTTTTCGACCCCGAAATAATCCCCTTTCTGCCTTAAAGGCTCTTTTCCTGCCTCAGAATTAAAAAAGCCTTTTTTTGGTGATTTTCTAATCAATTCATATTTTTTTCAAATTATCTTGTAGCTGTGAATCTCAGCTTTCTAACTAGTTTTTACTTGACCAAATGAAGTTATAAAAAATTGAAACGATAGGTTTTGTATGGACCGAATTTTCGAAAAACTTTGCTTAATTCAAAAAATTTTCTCCAACTTTCAAGCTTTCTGAATCAGTTATTGGCTTTTTAGAAAGTTGAGATGCAGAGCTACAAGATAATTGTTAAAAATGAAAATTGGTTGAAAAATCGCAGAGAAAAAGAGCCTTTTTCGGGCAGAAAAAATTGCAACCTATGAAAAAGCTAGTTCAGACCCTTAGCTACATTTTTGTCCACAGCATGGCTATAAGCTAGTCACAAAATATAGGTCTAAAACAATTTTCGGTCTTTTTATCTCTTTTTTTGGGAGTTTCAGGAAGGTTGGTATCGACACGATCCCTACAATAACCCTTCCTATATAACTTTCTAAAATAACCCTTTAAAAAGCCCCTCTGTAATAACACGGGTTATTTCAGGGGTCACTTGAGAGGGCTATTTCAAGGGGGTTTTCGGGGTATGTTTTTCAGAGTCTCTAGGGAAGTCATGTTATTTGAAAAGTTTGAACCGGATTTGAGGGGTCTTGTCATCTTTAACAACCAGATAAACAGAATTTAGATTAGTTAATTCATGTAAAATGGTAATGAATAACCTATTAGCTAAATTAGCGAAAAAAATAGTGTACAAACATTTTTGGTAAGTTTGAAAAAAAATTGCACCATTTTGAGATTTTTTAATTTTTTTACAATCCGTGCTTTTGACGAAGGTAAGTCTTTGTGAAAAATTTTTAGTTAAGCTTTAATTAAAATTTTAGTACTTTTATTTGTTAGCTTCCAAGTTAGAACTTCAAATTTAAGGTGCTGATATAATTTAATTTATTCGTGTTGATTGCTTGAAGTTAATTAGAAGCAGGCCTAGACTCGTGCAACTGTACAAAAACTTTTTATTATCGTATTTTAGGTATGCATTTTCACTGTTTTTTATAACCATGACGTGATACTTGCTTGAAGTTAATTAAAGCAGGCCTGGATTCGTGCAACTGTACAAAGAACTTTTTATTTATTAACCTTTTATTTTTAATATAAATTTTCGTGCACTCACTAGTAGCCTACTCACTGGCTGCCTGCTGGTTGCCAATTTAAGCTTGAAAGCCTTAAGATTTTTCGATTACAGTCGACTCTCGATAAACCGTCTGTCCAAAAAGTTGGTTTCCGACTAGGTTCCGACACTTTTTAGCCCAATTTTTGAACTTTTTTTGCCAAAACTGATTTGTCAGTCTAGTCCGAAATATCGAAGGATTCCGATTTTGCCGATCGTTTCTCAAAATAATAAAATTTGACCATTAAGACCCGCACCTCTCGATAAGCCGTCACCCTGTTTCCAAAATAGAGTGACGGCTCATCGAGAGGCGCAGGTCTCAATGGCCGAAAATGTTATTTTTTTGAGAAACGATCGGCAAAATCGGAATCCTTGCGATATTTCTGACTAGACTGACGAATCAGTTTGACAAAAATTCAAAAATTAAGATAAAAAAAGTGTCGGACCGGGAACAAACTTTTGGGGTGAGGGTTATAGAGAGTCGACTGTATTCTAAATTTAAATAAAAAATCCTATCCACTATTTTCTCCTATATTTTGTTCACATAAGCTGAGCTGTCTTAAAGATTTTAATAATTATAACTACCACTTTCGCTCAATATATTGAAATGTTAAAATATAAAAAAGTTATTACAAAATTTTTTAGCGGGTCAGTGCAAAACTTTGTAGGCAGCACCTTAATATCAACTTTTGGGCAATAAATGTTATAGTACTACACTTTTCACATGCTCCCAATATTTAATATTGTTTATCTCCGTTTTTTTTGTAAGACACAGCAAGACTAACTCAGAAAATTAGATTAATTTGAATATTAATACACGTTTGTCACTTTTAGACACCACCACAAACTAACACTCTGAAAAACAGAAAACGAAATTTATCTTTGAACTTTTCGAAAAATAAATTTTACATATTTCAAAGCCTTTTTGATTATTTTCACTGAACTTTCTGACTGTTTAGAATAAAAAAATTTCGACTCATTTTTGCTTGACACAACATACACACATTTATTATTGCCAGAATACAAGACATTACAAATGGCAAACATATTAGTTACAGGTCATATACAGAGCTAGTCGAAATTCCATTGTTCATCTATTTTTTTTCTTTTATCTGTATTCTACAGATAATAATTATGCTAGAACGGGTGTACCGAAATTTCGAAGCGAACTTTTAGTCTAAAAAACGACCGGAGTGCGTTATAATGGGTTACCCTAAAAGTAGTTTAAAGGGCCATATTCGTCTTTGACAACGGTTGTCCCTCGCCAATTCAAAACTTTTTCTTCATTGTTGGATCTACGTACGAATTTTCAACTTGGTTTCTAACAAAACTATACCTCAAATTAAATTCAAGGCTTGGTTTGTAAGAAACCAAGCTGAAAAATCCGTAGAGTTCGTAGAGAGTGGTCCGCGCGCATTCAAACCTTGCAAATTGCCATGATAAGGAAGAGACAGGGTTTATTAGGGCGAAAAGTCAAATTTTGGTAAAAATTGTCTTTCACATGCTCGGCTGTGCCCTAAAATCCTGTTTTCCACACGTTTCAGCAGCTAAAACATAAAAAGAAGTTTAACTTAGAGCTGCAGATTTGCCTTTTAGCGATAGTGCGATGCGATAATTTCAGGCTGAGGCTAAGTGCGATGCGATATGCGATAATTCAAAAAAATCAGGTGCGATATATCGCAGCGATATGCGATATTATTCTGAAGCTGCTTTTTATTGATAAAACCAAATTTTAACATTTTTTATTTAATTGTACAACAAACATCAACAACAAACTAATACTCGAAATTCAATAAAGGGAGGTTCTTGTTCAAAAATATTAATTGTTCGGCTGTTTCTTGGCTCAAACTCGACCTTCTGTAGTCGTAGACATCTCTAGTCACAGAGAAAAGCTGTTCACTTGGCTGGCTTGTTGCTGGAGCGGAGAGGAAGCGACGCGCGACTTTGGCCAGAATAGGATATGTATTCTGATGCTTCTAAAAGTGAGGAAATAGAATTACAAGTCTTACTTAAAAACCAACCTTCCAAAATTCTAGCGGATCCTCGTCTGAGTCAATGCACGGCAGCCTGTTGTACGACTTCATTTCGATCACCACATCACTTACTTGTTTCAAATTTGGTCTCTCATTACCGCTAAACAGATTTTTGTGCTTGGAGAAGAAGGAATTGGCTCGTTTCGTAGGAGGAGAGTGCACTTCTAAACAAGAAATGAGCCAGATGAATTATTTTTAATAAAAATCAACCTGAATCGGTAGACAAAATTTCTGCTCTATTCTCGCATTCCTCTTGAAGCCATGAAATCACGTCCGAGTTGAACTTTAAGTTGTTCCTAACCAGTCGGTCTTTAAGCGAGCATCGAGAAACATCGACAAGCCGTGAATCTTAGAAGCAAGAGATAGAACCTTCCAAAAAACTTGGGACTTACCTCTCTCCTTCCACATTAAACTTTTGGAACAACAAACTGATCATCGAATCGCACATCGGCTGAAACTCAGGTTCCATCAATCCTCGATATGATCAGTGAGTGCCCATGCAATTGGAAGTTGAACAGAGATTGGCTCATCCGCACGGCACATCTGCTTTGAGGCTGCTTCCAACGGCTGCAGAACTTTGACGATCTTCTCTAGTAGGATCCATTGCTCTTGCTTCAACTTCAGATCACGCTTTTCCCATCTGGTCAAGTAGAGATTGACTGCTTTTTTTTGTTCTAGTAGCCGCGCGCCCATGTAGAAGGTGGAATTCCACCGAGTAGAGACGTCCTAGATGGGGTAGTTGTTATTATGAAATCATGCAAAAATACCTGAAGCAATGAGTGCTTGGGCAGATTGTCGTTCTCCTGCTCTTGCGTCAGACGCTCCTTTGCTTGGTTTGAATGGCTAAAGTGACCCACAAGCTTCCTGCACGAGTCCAGCATCGACTTGACTTCCGGCGTCTTGAAAAGGGAGTTGTTCACACCAAATTGAGCTTGTGCGCACCGCAATCAGCATGCAAGTATCCATCCTCTTCAAATGCCATAAAAATTAATTAAATAAATTAATTTAACAGGATCTTACCTTCTTCATGTTTGCTCCCTCATCGCGCGAAAAGACATGTTGGTTCGGTTTCTCTATATTCCATTCTCCTGGCATTCGTCCGACAATTTGACCGATAGTTTCAAAGTTGTGACTACCGGGAAAGTGCCTTACGCAAAGAACAAAATTTTGCCTCTTCCAATCCGAGTCGATGCCATGCGCAGTCAAGCTGAAATTCCATGAATTTTTTGAAAATACAAAATAGTTCACCTAATGAAGCTGTCCGTCGGCCCTGACCAGATGTCTGATGTGAATGAAAGAGCACCACAGGCGTTCAGACGAGATTGCACCTGCTTTCTTACGGTGCCATAAGCTCGAGGCATGACCCACTGGCTGTAGTGATCGCGCCCTAAAAAGAAACTGTGTCTACATTTGTAAACAAAGAACACTCACCTTTCAAATTCTCATTAGAAGACAAAAGCGGCTTGAACGTCTCCGATTCCACCACGGCAAATGGAAGATTGTTACAGGCGATGAAATTCAAAACTTTCCGATCCTACGCTGATAGTTCTCCTGAAACAATCGCAAGCCTGAGAGGAACTAGAAAAACAATGTTACCTTTCCCGTGGATCACAAACTTTGACAAGCCTTTCTGCAGCGCTGCTTTCTTCAGTTGCTCGGTGTTCTCCATTTCTTCCAACACTTTCTTGTACTGCGGATGGACGGCAAGATGAAACTTCAGATTTGATGCCCACGGTTTGGCGTTGGAATGAATTTGCTGCAGACATTGCACTTTGCTTCGGTAGTGGACGACTTAGTGAAGAGAAATCCACTGACATCCTCTCCTTGGAGCACGATTTTTCAAATAAGACTCATTCTAAAACAAAAATTTAACGACAAACAGCAATTTACAACCAAAATTTAACGAAAATGAACCGAGAAATGAAAAAAATGGCAGAGAAACCGATGGAAAACGTGCAACATTTTTCAAAAAAATGACTGCGATATTTTTGAAATTTGCGATGCGATATGCGATAATTAGGAAAGTTTGCGAGCGATAATGCGATGCGATAATTTTGTCCTAAATCGGGTGCGTGCGATGCGATAATGCGATGCTATATATCACATCGCACGCAGCTCTAGTTTTAACCATTTTTGGGCAAACCCATAATAAGGCATTTTAGCCTAAAAATATTACTAAGAAAATTCAAAAATGCAGCTTATTATTTAATGTATAAAAATTGTTACCAGAAAATTTCGAAACGTAGGTTCTATAGCTCTGTTAATTTTTTTCGGATAGTTTATTTATTTTCGGCGCTCAAAAAATCGATGAGCACTGTATAAAATCATTTTATTAAAATGTCAATTTTCGACGAAAAACGACCAAATTGTGTTTTTTGACCAAATGTACTTTTTTAAAAAATTTCGAGTTTGCCACCCTGCTTTTATTTTAACGTTTTTAGTTTGGAGCTATGACCATAGTCAATTAGTGATATTGTGATCGGTAACAACTCTATTTTTCATACTGAAAACAAAACGCTGCGAAAACCTTAATGTTGAACAAGTCATCACTTGTACTCTTAAAGTACTCTTAACTCTTAAGTGTACTCTTAAGTTTTCTATAAGGACCATACTTGTTGATGCAAATGAGAATTAGACAAATTCAAATGCGCGCGGGACACTTCTCTTTCGTCTCTCACTGTACTCTTTTGGGTCGCTCGAAATAACTCCAAATATTAGAGTGCGAGACGAAAGAGAAGTGTCCCGCGCGCATTGAATTTGCCAAATTCTCATTTGCATCAACAAGTATGGTCCTTTAATGGTAGCCGTCTTTTGATTTTTACAAAAAAACGTTAAAACAGTTCATTTCAGATAACAGATAATAACAAATAGTTTTTTTACAAATGTTAATAAGAGCACTTAGCAATACTTTTAAACTGGTGTTGCAAATTTCCATTCTGCCAAACACCTTGGCGTAATATTTCGGCAACTTCAACTGCTTCATGAAACTTTCTTTCCAGCATCTTAAATTAATATTAACTAAATTAGTGGTAAAATTGGTTATACAAAAATCTTTACTGCAATGTCCTGCATAAATGAGTACAGCTCGTTAACTCGGCAAATGCCCTCTTCAAAACCCAGACTTCCGACTAGAGAAGCATTTAGTTCAGTCACAACTTGTTTCTTTTCTGGACTATTTCTGGATTCACTTCACAGTTCTTTTCAACTTAAACTTTTTTTATGGTAATTTTGAAATTCGTGCAAATAAACTGGCTTTACCTGTGCTATAAATTTTTAGAGCCACTAAAGCGACCCATTCAATCTCATTGATATGCATCTCTTGAAACTTTTTGACTACAAATAAAAGATCGGTTACAAGATTTTTAGAGAAGTTAAAAAAGTCTATCAGGGTGAATATAGTGTTCTCGTTGGGTATGTCTTCAGTTTCAACATAGTAGCTGAAATCGGATGGTGCGATTATTGATCATATATCATCAGGGATGTCGACGTGGAATTCGTCACTTTTGGACATGTTTTGAATTTTAGCGCCAAAATCTATTTGTATTATTTGTATTTTCGCTCGGTGATACATTTTTTTTAAGTTCAACGATATTTGCAACAAAATGGTATATCAAGCGTGAAAATTAGTTTAGAAAATTTTCATGCATGTGGCTGTTCTTTTCGACCTGGGGCGACGTCGAGATCGAATTTTCACGTCGGCCACGTGCATGAAACTTTTCTAAACTAATTTTGACGCTTGATATACAATTTGTTGCAAATTTCGTCGAATTTTAAGTCAGGAATCACCAAGCAAAAATACATATAGATTTTGGAGCTAAAAGGGATGAATTCCACGTCGACTACCCTATATATTATATATTGTCTTTTTTTAAAAGCTATATAACAATTACCCATTGTATAGCATCAACGTTGTATTTTTTCGAAAACTGTTCTCGATTTGGTTGAAATCGTTGTAAGTATTTCTTCTTTTTTCTTGATTCAGCTACCTTTGCAGATAAAAAAAGGCGGTGTAAAAGACAAAACTGGGGCCAGATTTGTCCTAGAATATCTATCTAAAATATAGGTAAAAAATTACTAAAAAGTGCTATTCAAAATAGTGCTTTTATATATTTTTTTAACAAAGTTTTATTAGAAAATCAAGAGAGCCAAAAAATTGATTTTGATCGATTTTGTTATCGATTTTTGTAACATAAAAAATATCTGGTAATTTTTACCAGTTTTGTCAAGGCTTATTGGGCTAAACTCCCTTATTCGGTGCCCTCCTAAGCACCAAAAACATGCACTTGTAGCGTGTAGAGAACATGTTTTTAGGCCGCGGCTGACTATTTAAAAAAAATATTCTGACTGAAATTTAACTTTTTGCCTTGGGGACTAAGGTAAAGGGTACTGGAGGTTACTTTAATTACCTGAACAGGTAGATTTTAATGATAGTTTTCATAACTGGGACCTACCGCATAAAGACAAGGATTAAGGACTGTAAGGGGAGGGAAGGGAATTAAGGGGGCCACTAAACACACAGGGCCCACTAACAAAAGATGTTGAACATAGTTTTGTTGACTGGGGTCTACCGCATAAAGAAACTTTGTCTTGCATATATATTTTATGCATCCAGAGTTACTTTCGAGTAATTTGTGTCCATGGTATGTTAGTGTGCTCATCTCAACCTCAAGCCACCATGGGTAGGTTAGAGATGCGCGCTCAGACTTCAGACGTCATGAATCTGAGCAAGATTCTTGTTAAAAAATGCATTAAGAAACTTTTCTTGCCAAGTTAAAAGTGCTAAAACATCGAAAAACATCTTTTCGGGTGCTTTTGGGAGGGCGCCGAATAAGGGAGTCTGGTCGGTTATTGATTTTTGAGTGCCCAAAATTGAAGTTTTGGAAAATATGAAGATCTCGGCTCTCAAATAGAGAAGAAATCTTTTAACAAAGGACATTTCAGAACCCTCCTATATACCGTTTTAACTCTAATAGAAGCCCTCCTTATATATTTTGACTAAGCTTTCAGAACTAAAATCATTTTAATCGACAATTTTAAGACTTCTAGGAAAATAAGGATATTTGAGCTTGGGGCTTTAATCAGAAAAAATACGGTAATTGGTTTCATAACTTAAAAACTTTTGATTTTTTGCAGTCACTAAGATTAAATAAAAGATGATACCTTTTTTGTTGAAAGTGAAGTATCAAAGAATGGAAAGTAAGTAGAAAATGTGTCATAAAACAACGACATGCTGCCTCTTTCCATCCTCAGCAGTTCAGGGCGGTTGTCCATTCGTTTGTACTTAACAATTTCAAACTATAAAAATTAATTGCTAAAAATATTAAAACCTGATTGTAAGGGTTTTGAATGCTGAACAAATAAAGCTGACGATCATTGAAGTCGCGCATGCCCAAAACGTATTTTGTCAATATTGGAATTTTCATGTTCAAGTCTACTACTAACCTCTGAAATTGTGTATAAACCAATTTTAATACATTTGTTCAAACAACAACTTTTAGTTAGACATGTTATATTTCTTTCTCTCATATTGTCGATGCTAAGAAATTGCGTGTAAAGTGAACTTTTTGACTTTGGCACACTGAAAATTTTCCCGATGAAATAATTACCGTGAATTCCGCAATTAGCTGACCGGTCGGCCTATTTTTCAACCATCAGAAAATCTGAAAAAAAAATGTGGTCGATACCAATTAAAAAAGCGAAAGCAGTAGAATTGGAAAGAATAGGAGATAAGGTTCTAGATAAGGTAATAAACAGCTTTGCAAAATTTTTTAGCCTTAGATATAAGTGCTAGAAGTAGAATAAGTTAGTTTATTGAGGAAATTGGCTAATGAGAAGATTTTCCTCTAATAAACTTAAGATTAGAGCTGACGATTTGCCTTTTTGCGATGTTGCGATGCGATGTTTTGGACCTTCCTGGCTTGCGATGCGATGTGCGATGTTTTGAAACATTTGCGTGCGATACATCGCTGCGATGTGCGATGGTTTTATTTTTAAAAATTTCAGACCTATTTCAAACATTTATTCAACAAAAATTTCATTCAAACAAAACAATTTAATAAGTGAATTTCAACAACGGGAGATTTTTGTTCAGAAATATGAGTTGTTCTGCTGTTTCCGGATTCAGACTGGATCTTCTGTAATCGTAGACGTCCCTGGCGACCGAGAAGAGCTGTTCACTAGGCTGGCTGGTGGCTGGCGCTGAGAGAAATCGGTGAGCGAGGATGGCGAGGACCGGAAACGTATTGCTGTTGTTCTTAAAAATCACAAATAAAATAAAAACCTTTTGAAATTAAAAACATACCTTCCAGTATTCCAAAGGATCCTTCTCTGAGTCGATGCACCTCTGCTTGCTGTAGGCCTTCATTTCAATCATGGCAGCACTGGCTTTCTGGTCTTGCGCCCCGTCTTCATCGATGAACGTCTCCGCATGTCGGGCGAAAAATGAGTTTGAGCGCTTGATCGGAGGAGAGTGGATTTCTTGAATAAAAAGGTTTTATTTACATAACCGATAATAGTTGTGCAAACCTGTGTCGCCGATATTAATGTTCTTTTCGCACTCCTCTTGGATCCATGTGGCCACATTGGTGTTGAACTTGACTTTGCTGACGGCGAAACGGTCTTTGAAGCGAGGATCCAAGAACATGGCCAGAGCGTGTGTTCTAAAGTAAAACTGATTACACAGGCAGTCTCCAAACATAAATAAGGACTTACTTGTCATTATCCAAATTGAACTTGTCGGCCAAAAGATTGAGGATTCTGTTGCGCATGTGCTGGAGCTCCGGATCAGTGATTGCTGCCATGTGAGCGTCAAGAGCTGTGGCGATTGGGAGTTGGACGGAGATTGGTTCATCGGCTCTTCACATCTGCTTTGACGCTTCTTCGATTGGCTCGAGGACCTTGACGACTTTCTCCAGCAGTCTCCATTCATCGGCTCTCAATTCCAAATAGCGTTTGTTGTGACGAGTGAGGTAGAGATCCACGGCGACCTTTTGTTCCAGCAGTCTCTCCCCCATGTAAAATGTTGAATTCCATCGAGTTGGTACGTCCTATAAATAAACGATTAAGCATACGTATTCATAAATAAGCAAATAATCAAACCTGCTTCAGTTTGTGTTGTGGGAGATTGGCATCTACTTGTTCATCCTTCAGTCTGTCCATGGCGAGAGTTGAATGATTGAAGTGGCCCACTAATTTGCGACAGTTCTCCAGAAGGCTTTTGATTTCATCCGTCTTGAAGAGCGAGTTGTTGACGACCAGATTAAGCTTGTGAGCGCCACAATCAGCATGGAGAAACCCGCCGTCTTCAAACGCCTGAATAAACATTTAAAAAATAAAGATATAACAGTCTCCAAATAAAAAATACATTTACCTTTTTCATGTTTGCTCCTTCATCTTGCAGAAAGACGTGCTGCTTCTGTTCCACAATTCCCCATTCATTCAGCATCTTCTGGACGATGGCACTAATTGTCTCCGAGTTGTGGCTCCCGGGAAAATGACGTACGCAGAGGATGAATTTGTGACGCTTCCATTCGGAGTCGATTCCATGCGCAGTGAGACTTAAACAAAAAAGTTGAATATTGAACTTTCAATCCAACAAAAAATATTCACCTGATGAAACTGTCCGTCTCCGACCAAATGTCCGATGTGAAGGAGAGCGCAGAGCAATTGTCGAGGCAGGCGACGACTTTCTTTCTGACTGCGGTGTAGACTCTCGGCATGACCCATTTGGTGTAGTGTTCTCGGCCTTTGACATTTGCTTGATCACTTGACGAGAGGAGAGCTTTAAACGTGTCGGATTCTACAACGGCAAATGGCTGATTGGTGCAGGCGATGTAATGCATGATCTTTTGTCGAAAACTGAGAGTTCTCCTGTAAAAAATAAAAAAAAACAAAAGCTGGCGGAAAAACGAAATAAAATTTTACCTTTTCCACGGACAATGAATTTAGCCATTCCCTTCTGCATTGACTCCTTTTTTGTCTCCCGATCTTTCTCCATTTCTTCCAGTTGCTTCAGGTAAGGCGGATGAGTGGCAAGATGGAATTTCAAATTGGCTGGCCCACGATTTGGCGTTTTGATTGGCTGTTGACAATCATTGCACTGGACTTTTGTTGGCGACAACTTTGTGAAGAGAGGATCGCCGCTTTCGTGCACTATTTTCCAGACGAGGCTCATTCTGAAAACCAACTAGACAAATATACAAACAGAGAAAAAACAAATAGAGCAAAAAACGGCATAATGAAACAAGCAAAAGTAATTTTAGAGTCGAAATATTTGACTTTTTTACATGTTATGACTAAATAAAATTTGAAAAAGCAAAGCGATGTCATTGCAAATTTGCGATGCGATGTGCGATGTTTTTAAAGTTTGCGTGCGATGTTGCGATGCGATGTTTTCAGCCCAAATTTGCTGCGTGCGATGCGATGTTGCGATGCGATACATCGCATCGTCGTCAGCACTACTTAAGATCCTCAAAAATCGGAAAAATTTGAGGTCAATCTCGGTATTTTCGGTCCAAAATAAAAAATCCGAAAAGCAGAATCCGTAGAGCTCGCAACTGTTGAGAAAATGCAAAAAAACAGCTCGAAAAAAAATTTTTGCTCTGAGATACAGACATAGTTGGATCGCCGCCGCATGGTTATAACATTTTTTGTTTGTTTTCTAATTCCCCTCTCACTTGGCCAAAATACAGATCCACTGCTTCTTTTGCAATGCGATTGATCTCGCTTGTAGTAAAAGGAGTAGCGCCTGAAGGAACAGTTTCATAACGAAACCGGCGGCTGCTTCTTGAGCAGTCAACCCGAGATTCTTTGTCCATGTAGATCCAAAGTATAATTGTGGAAGAGCCTTCTCCATTTGGTTTGGAACTGTCTCGGTAATAAAGCTAGTGGGCTCAGATGATACTGATCAAGTCTCACGTTTTTTCAATGAAATGAGCAGCGATGCTTTTCTTGGTACCGGCGGTGGCGGCGGCTATGGTTTTTCAGAGGCGTCCAACTATAAACCTTTAAAGTGAGGGGCGAGTTTATTAGAAGGGGTGCGCTAATTAGAGGAAATACGGTGAGTCTGGCCCCAGCTTGAACTACACACTCATAATTATTTTTGACGTCGTTAAGTCTTAAATTTAGAAAAAGTCTGGTGCATGTTAGCAACAAACAGCGCATAATCTTTGTATTTGAAGCTGTACACACTTACTAAATTAGAACTGCTTTCAATATCGCTCTTTGAAATATTTGCAGAAACATTTGTAAACTTTGCAGCAAAGAATCAGCACACATTCCAGACTTGTAACATGTTTGCAGTCTACACGCACGGCACAAGTTTCTCAAGTTAGCTAAATACCAAAATTCGTAATTTGAAATTTTTTAACAATCTAACGTTTCTGTATGTCACAGTCCTCATTCCGCTTGCATTTATACTTTCTTTTTTCCAAAACACTGCGACGAAAAAAAGCCGAGCATCCTCGACAAGCAAGTACTCCGAAGAAGCTGCCATGAGATTTACCTTTGCATACACAACATTGTCTATAAGTGGCACAAAGATTATCCTCCATTGGTGTTAGAATATCAAAGAGAATGCCAATTATATTATATTTTATTCAGTTTGGCGTACAAAGAAAAAAAGCAGCTACTGAAAAAAAGTATATTTGATAAGGAAATATTCTCTCTTTGAAGAGTTTGGAGCAAAAAATTTAGAAGAGAAATATTGGCGCAATGGTTATATTGATTCATTGTGTCAATATGAAACAGTCAAAAGAGTATTTTTTGGAGAAAAAAAAAAGACTTTTTCGCTATGTTTGGATTAAAGGGCCTGACCTCTTCCTACTCAGTGGTCCCCCGCCAATTCAAAAATTTTCCCTTGATCATTGGACTTCTGTACGGATTTTTCCGCTAGGTTTCTAACAAAACTAAGCCTAAAATTTGATTTCAGGCCTAGTTTTGTTAGAAACGTGGCGGAAAAATCCGTACAGAAGTCCAATGATCGAGGGAAAATTTTGAATTGGCGGGACCACCGAGTAGGAAGAGGTCAGGCCCTTTAAAGCTTACTTTTCCAATGTGAAAGACCATTTTTAGTTGAATTCAATAACTGTAGGTACAGTCAAACTTCGGTATGACGACTTCCTTGAGATATGTGATCGTTGTATCGAGGCTCAAACAATGCCTGAACTACTTTCAAAAAAATTGACTATCTAATATATCTAAAATTACATAATCTTATATTTTCAATAAAAAAGTTATTTAAGTTGTAGTTTTATATTTTTTAAAAATTTTTTCAATTTTCATTCAATCTTTCTTTAAAAAAAAATCAAAAAATAGTTTTTTTATGAAGCTGAAATCATACAGCCACCTGATTCCAGGCAGACTACCTCTTTATAAGACTGTAATTTTGATAGTAACGTGACTGACAAGGTGGGGGGGGCTTTTACTGTGACCTGATGATTTTTCGATAATTATTTTTATGCGCGTTTTCTTGTAGAGTTTGCCCAAACACCACCTTTGAAAGGCAAAATTTATTTAGAAACGACCCATGGCCTAAGGGTCAGCTAGAAAAAGCATGATAGGGAGTATCGAGGTGTTTTTAGAACTTGAGTAACCCTTCTACAACATTTTGTGGATCTTCAGAGCTGGGGAGCCAGATTTATTAGGAAGCACGCTCTACAAGTATACGCAGAAAAAATATTTGTCATCGAAATTCCTTCAGGTCACAGCCAGGTAAATAAATACCAAGAACATGCATGTTTCTAAAAATCTCGTTTTCAAAATTTTATTGCTGTTCGAATGGTTTTTTTAGCGGCTTAGACATTGCGCCAATGAATATATATTTTAAGAAATTTTTTAAATAGCTCAATTTTAGAACTAATAGCCTAAAGTCAATGAATAGCCAATATTACCGAGGCAGATCTCCTAACCGTGCCAGGACTCCTGTCAATGCCGGTAAAAATGTTCTCAGGCTAAAAATTAATGACTGTATAAATGATTTAAGCTGACGGAACGGGAGTAGACGATGTATTTGTCCCACTGCCACCCAAAAACAGCAAGCAGGGAATTGAGGTAAGTGTCTTTATAATATTCAGTCTTTATCCTTGTTTCAAAGTGTTAATAGAAAATAATAATTTTAAAATTTAGTACCAGAAAAGAAAAATTCGCGCTTATTCTAAAGAGCTAGCTGTGCCTGCTGGACAACACAACTCGGTAATGCTTCTTTATTTTGTTTTCATTTTTTGCAGATTGACACAGAAAGGCTGTCTGTACAAAACATGAGTTTTGTGCAGGATTACGCTGAATACGATGGCTCAAAATTTCGAAAATAGCAAGACTTTGTACGAGACTCGTACTACGAGTAGAGCAGCCGTTGAAGTTGTATCACAAACTTATTTAATTCTCTTTACCATTACGCAAATTTACAAATTTGACACCGAATCCGTGATTCACTAGGGTTGGGTGATGGCTATATAACCGTTTTTATAACCGGTTATATAACCGGTCATTTAATATTAAATGACATATATTAAATGACCGACACGTAAAATGCGGTCATTTAATAGAAATACTAGAAGGCACGCTGCGCCGATGGCGCATTAGCCTTCACTTATTCAGCGCCCAGCCCCACTATATGTAGATGGTGCGGCTTTGCAATGGTTGTTTGATTACATTATTAGTTGGGGTACACGCTAGCGGTGCGTACATTCGGGCCCTTTCCGGTGATTTAGGCTCAGTTTTGGCATTTTGGCCCTTCTCGATTATTTTGACCCAGTTCGGGCATTTTGGCCGTTTTCTGTCATTTTGGCCTAATTTAGCCATTCTGGCACTTTTCGGACATTTTGGCCCAGTTTGCGCGTTTTAGCCTTTTTGGAGGATTTCGGCCCATTTTGGCTATTTTGACCCAATTTCGGCATTTTGGCCTTTTTGGCATTTTCGCCCATTTGGGCAATTAAAATTCACCTTGGTCCCTCTGTTGTTTTTATAATACCCACTTTTCGGACCGATGTTTTGGATGAAAATTATGACGATTTGTTTGAATTCGATTGATATTGTTATGTATAAAAGTTATGTTCGGAAAACATTTTATGACATTTAATGACCGAAATGACCTTTTTCCAAAATATTTGTGTCACTGTAAATTTCGAAATTCCCTTCAAGACAATGAACATTTTATTCTCAAAAAACTCAAATTTCATTTGTTGCTATTTTATGTTAATTGTCTTGAGCGGAGTTTGAAGTTTAACAGTGACATCAATATTTTAAAAGGCTATAAGTGGTTTGCGCCCTCAAAATGCTCATTTACGCCCTCAAATTTGAAAATCGATCAAAATGCTTATTTACGCCCTCAAATTACTCATTTACGCCCTCAAATTTCTTTTTTACGCCCTCAAATTTCTTTTTTACGCCCTCAAATTTCTTTTTTACGCCCTCAAATCGACCAAAATGCTTATTTTAGCCAAAATTTTGCGGGAATTCAAATTTTTAGCCGATCGTCCACTTATATCATAAAAATATTTACATTTTTCATGTTCCAAAACCTGTTTATCTGGACTAATTCGGGCATGCTGAAGATGGTTTGACAGTTGTAAAATCCCGTGTTCTCGAGTATATTTAGAGTTTTAGCTAATAATTGATTTTACCAAAATCAGTTATTCTTTAAAACTAAAAAAATACCCGAGAAAATGTTATTTTGCTACTGTCAACCATCATCAGCATACCCGAATTAGTCCAGAAAATAGGTTTTGTAACCCGAACAACGTGAAAAAATTTTTGATCCAAGTGGACGACCACTTGGTACCCACATAGGTACTTCACCTAGGTACCATGACCAGTGCACCTCCGCCTGAGAAAACTTACCTCTTTCTCTCTGGTACAGTCAAACCCCGATTTAGTGCGACCTCGAGTTTGATGGACTTGGTCAAAAGTCTTTGAAAGTTTCGAAAGTGGAACCCCGATTTAGTGCGAACCTCGATATAGTGCAAATTTTTTCCGGTTCCAGGGTCGCTCGAGTGAGCTCCTCATGCGTTCTCCTACAGAATGGCTCAGGGAACTAAAGATACCGGTTGGAAAGTCTAAACACAGTCAGACATTCGAGTTCTGAAAATATTGCCATCCAAAATAGGACTTCCCACCTAATTTGATCGATTTGATCGATTTGAGGGCGTAAATGAGCATTTTGATCAATTTTCAAATTTGAGGGCGTAAATGAGCATTTTGAGGGCGCAAATGAATTTTAGCCATTTTAAAAGCTCTTTGAAAGTGAATCTACTACGCTTAGCATGAAGCCGGTATCAGTTGTATCATTTGAAAATTTGCTAAAAGGTAAAGATAATTAAGGAAGTTGATGATAGAACTCTAGTGGCTGTTTTACCTGTTCGAAGCGCCTTGTTTCAAATTTTTTGTCAGCCTTTGTGTTCAGCGTGAAATTTTGTAGACGTAGAGTTTGGTAGACAAAAACTTTATTGTGGTAACCATTAATAAAATTGTGAATCAACGAGTTTTTCATGGAGTTTATTTCTTGCAGGAAACTTTTGTAAGTGAGTTTTCCGTTTCCCACTGAGAAAATTTTTTTGTAGAGCTCTGAAATCGGTTAAAATGATTCAGCAAACAAATTAAGTGTAAGAGACAAAATCGAAAGCTCATGCTTTTCCTGAGAGAGCAGATATTTTATATGAGCAACTATGCATCCTTTAACCCTCAGTATGGTCAGAAAAAATGATAACTTCATATTGGAAGAAAAAATAGACGAAAAATATATATTTTATTTTGCAGGTGCGAAAACCTACTGTTGCCCCTCGTAGTCCTGCGTATTCGGCAAACTATCCTGATGTTCGCCATCTTATATGACATCTCCGCCCACAGATTATACAGCACAGCAGCAGCACACTTTCAAATCTCATCAGATTACTCCATCGGCTAAAACATCGTCTTCTTTCAGTCAAGCGCGAAATACATTTAAAAGTAGAGACTACAGCAATGAACCAGATGAGCAGATTCCAAGCCGCGAGTAGGTGCAAGAACTAAGACCCCACCAGACATTATAGTCCAGATAGGTCAGTTTAAATAAATTCAGATGCATGCGAAAAAATTTTATAATGTAAATGGCTAAAATTATTTTCTATCGTTTGAATATACGCCGAAAAAAGTTTTTTAAAATCAAAAAGGGATGCAAGACAAAAAAATCAAAAAAGGTAACAGGCTGGACCAAGGCTGAAAGTGGGCCAGATTAGGCACTGGTGTCAAACTGTCCTTATCAGACAAACAACTTTATTTATTCTTTTGCAGAAAAAGTAGTTTTGGAGCAACTAAGCCTGCCGTCACTGCAAAACTCAGAGGCATGACTCCTGTGGAACCTCCAGCTCCGAAAAAACCGAAAGGTCGTCCTCCAGGCAGTGTCAACAAAGCTCGCAGTGTTTCCAAGCAGCCAAAAGAGCCACCTAAGACGAGAAGTCGCGCCCCTAGCACAGCTTCAAACACTGCCTACAATGCTAGATCATCAAGCAGACAGCTGGCTGAACCACCTAAACGAAGAGGACGCACACCACAGGTGGATGAACCGCCTACAAGTCTGACAGCTTGGACGAATACACTCTGGATGAATATGAAACTTGTGCTATTCATGTGTAAGTCAGTTTCTATTTACAAGGCATACAAGGTATTAACGGCTGCATGACAGTTGCGCAAAACGACAATTGCGCAAAACGACAGTTGCGCAAATGACAATTGCTCAAACGACAGTTGCGCAAATGACAGTTGCGCAAACGACAATTGCGCAAAAATGGCTAACCATCGCAAAAATGTTTGACGAACCGTTTACGCCAAGCATCCTCTTCCCTTTCTCGCTCTACAGCTGCTCTATTGTTGGCGGCGTTGCATAGACCTGAACGGCTGCTGTAGGCTGACCACTTCGCTCGCTGTCGCTTGAATTTGTTGTAGAAGTATTGCTTGAGCTCATCCTTCTCAAAAATTGCTGGATTAGTACAAATTAGAGTAGTTCACGGTCGGTTAATTGGGCCTTACCCGGTTTTCGGTTAACCGGGATTTTGGCTACCCGGTTTTCGGTTACGGTTTTTCAGTTTTTTTTTCGGTCGGTTAACCGGCTTGTACCCGGTTTTCGGTTTTTTTTTTGTCGCAAATTAACCAAAATTTTGCTGTACCCGGTTTTCGGTTTTCCCGGTTTTTTTGTACCGGTTTTCGGTCGGTTTTTTTTGGCCAAATACCCGGTCGGTCGGTTAACCGACCGGGTCGGTTAACCGACCGTGAACTACTCTAGTACAAATATTAGAGAGTTTAAGGTAGTGATGAAAGAGGTAAAAACGATTCACAAGTGTTATTGCGCAATTGTCAATTTGCGCAATTGTCGTTAGCGCAATTGTCGTTTGTGCAACTGTCATACAGCCGTATTAACCAAGCTATTTTCACCCTACCATATTCGAGTATCTCATGAATTCAAATAGAGATAGTTTTTCATAGCAATACTTTGCAGATACCGTTAAACCTCTAATAAAAGAGCCCCCCCCTCCCCTCCTGGTTCATAATCGTGTTTGTGTCCTTGGGTTTTAAACCCACTTTTTGATGACTGCTTTCTTGCAAGTTACCACCTATTTTGTAGCCAGTGAGATGTGCTACCTAATATGTGATAAGGTGCCTGAGACAATTTTTAAAAAAGTGGGTCTAAAACACAATGCCAAAATAAAAGATTTTGAATCAGGCGGCTACTATTAGAGGTTTTACGGTAACTTTTTCTTATTAAAATAAAAATTTCAGTCAAATTATTTTAGCGAAGCACAGTGGGAGCTACTAGAAAATAAAATGCGAGACATCCAAGAGATCAAAGAGTTGCTTGAGAAGAAAATAAGCGAATTTCAAAACATAATGGCTGATGTCTAAATGTGAAATGAAAAATCTGAATGCATATTATCTGGGCCATTTATATCTTATTTTTCAAGACTTGCGTGCGATTCTCTTTCTACTTATTTATGTGAATTTGAATAAAAACATTTTTAAAATTCAATTTGTTATTCAAATATTATAAGAAAAATATCGAGTAATTTGGTTTCCCAACTTAGTCTATGTTAGTGTTTTTATTGCCGAGGGCTCGGAAGGCTTGAAATGGTGCTAGCAGCTCCCAAAATCTTAGCAGCCAGGTCGAGGAAAAAAGAAGAGAATCATCAGTAGAATTCTTATATATATATATATAGAATACGTTGTTATTCTCATCAAGGACTGGAGAAAACATTGTGAAGGAAAGATACAAAAAAAGTAGTCGAAATCTGTGAGGGCTGCGCCATCCCCATCCTATTTGGGACTAAATTAAATAAATATTCAGGTCTAGATTTAATTGGTTTTCTAGAATTAGTTTTCACTTACCTATAGACATGATCCCGAGCAAGACTCATGATCGAAATGCATACAGAGGCTCTTTTTGCACAGCTTCAGTGACCAAAACAGGGTAGAGTACTTGTCTTTTGTCTTGCATTTTTAATTTCTCGTTAACCATGTTTAAACGTCTTCTATTATCTTTATATTGTCTTTAAATGTTGAGAATACGCCTTGCTCACAGTCCTTGGTCGAGGTCGATGTGTGCTCACAGTCAAAACCTAATCGACTTATTAACCCAAGAAACGGCTTATTTAATCTTTTTTTAATGATTTCAGGCAACTAATAGATGTTTTCGCGGCCAATACATGCTTTGAGCATGTTTTCAGATGGTGGTCTACCCGTTTCATCGAAACGTTATTCGACCAAGATTCAATCTTTTTGCCTTGGGACACCAAAAATATTAGTGATAATGAAAAATAATTGATATAAATAATCGGCAAAGCATAATGAATGAACCATATATGAAAGCTAACAATGAGCAAATTTAATGAAACCATCCTAGTGTTCATGGGCTGTATCCCAAACATCGGCTAAGTCCCCATGGGTGAAGTAACCTCTCGGGATTCGAGTACTCATCTACGACTTTGCACTTACACTATTCACTCTATCAGTCCCCTGGGGCGGGAAGGCGGTGTGGAATCAATTTAACTGGCTGGATCGGTCCAATTGCATTGAGCCATCTGTTGTATTGGTTCAGCTGTTTAATCAGTCCATTTGTATGGATCCATCCAATTTCAATAGCTCAGTTGGTTGAATCAGTGCAATTGAATGGATCAACACAGTTGTCAGTACAGGATATGCTCGATCATCAAGTTCCAATTGCACCCAGTTGACCTCTATTTTACATTGAACCATCTCTTTCCTTCTATAAAGTCAGATGTTGATTCTGTCCTTTTTTATTCTTTGATTATCATTTTTCATGTTTAGTCTCTCTTTCTGCTTCATGACGTCAAGAATGGAATGGGTGAAGATAAGGCTTCTCATTTTTACTATTAGCGAATTCTTCGCGCGACATTTTTTTCTTTTTTTCGGTGATTTTTTCGATTATTCGAGCGAACAACTGAATTTCCCCGAAAAATGGTAGAAAAGTCGCGGCACAAATTCTACTAATAGTTGAAAAATGTCTGGTCGTTGTGTTGAGACTGCTTATCAATTTCAAATTTCCCATTAAGTTCTGTGTGATTTTGAGGTTTTGGGCAAACTTTTCTCTTTCTGTTAACAACAAAAAATGTTTTTTGAGAACCTTCATTGTTTTTTGAAATTTTTTGACTGCAATATTTTAACCTAAAAATGATAAAAAAGCATTTTTTAATCATATTAAAACAAAAAAAATGATGGCATAAAAATTTTTTAAAAAAAAAATTGCCTTGTTCCCCAAGCTGATCTGACTGCTGGGGTATAGTGCAATCGAGTGTTGGGGTATAGTGTAAGTGCTCCGATTTTTCATATTGGACTTACGATTAAGTGTACACTCAGGGCACCCTGCACGCTCATTCTTTTGATGTCTGTTCTTGGATATAATTAATCACGGTATAATTTTGTGATTTGGAGTTGATTAGGCTAAATTATGAGTCTCTAGGTAATTCGGGTGGTTTATGGTAATTTGGCAGGTTTGAAGTAGAGTAGTTCACGGTCGGTTAATGGGCCTTACCCGGTTTTCGGTTAACCGGGATTTTGGCTACCCGGTTTTCGGTTACGGTTTTTCAGTTTTTTTTCGGTCGGTTAACCGCTTGTACCGGTTTTCGGTTTTTTTTGTCGTAAATTAACCGAAATTTTGCTGTACCCGGTTTTCGGTTTTCCCGGTTTTTTTGTACCCGGTTTTCGGTCGGTTTTTTTTTGGCCAAATACCGGTCGGTCGTTAACCGACCGGGTCGGTTAACGACCGTGAACTACTCTAGTTTGAAGTAACTTAGGCTAGTTTGAGTTGATTTTCATAATTTATGTGGATATGAAGTGGTTTGGGTAATTTGGGGTGATTATGTTGCTTTGGGGTGATTTTAGGGTTTTGAGTAATTTGGTTTGGGTGGTTTTTAGACTTGTAATGGTTTTGCGTGATGTTGGGTAGTTTGGACTAATTTGGGGTGTTTGAGATCGTTTTTATGGAAATTATGCTGGTTTGGCGTGATTCGAGATGATTTTAGGTAACTTGGGTTGGTTGGGGTGTTTTTGGCGACTTGTGATTTTTGGGCAATATGGAATGGTTGGGGTAATTAAGAATTATTTATGTTGGTTTTTCGAACTTAAAAAACTGTCAAACAAGCATGTTAGGCCAGACAGAGTGCAAAAATCTGAACGAAAAAGAAGAAAACAAGGGCCAATTATGGTATTTTTTTGGAGTGAGGAGTCTGATTGAAGAGTCTGATTACTCACTCAGCATCCGCAGAATCAGTATCCATAATCAGACTCTTCAATCCCTATTGTGAAACAGAGTGTGGAGCTTAAACAGATTGAGGATGCTTTGGTGGTTCTGTTTCTTCATTGTGACCACTACACGGTGAGGATGCTGTTT
>SADC01000336.1:0-111194 GCA_004194705.1 Ditylenchus dipsaci | reverse complement strand
GAAAAAATCGGGTCGGAAAAAATCGGGTCGAAAAAATCGGGTCAGAAAAAATCGGGTCGAAAAAATCGGGTCGGAAAAATCGGGTCGGAAAAAATCGGGTCACTAATTTTTTCAATTAGAATTCGCAAATTAGAATTCAAAGACAAGCAAAGGACATAAAAACATCGAGGACAATTTTATTGTGTGGAATTGTAAACATCATTGTGAGTAATAACTATTGTGTGGAACAACAACATTCAAGAACTACGGCGGTAAATATTCAACGTTGCATCAAAATAATAGTTCGGATTAACTTCTTCAAGGACTTGTTCTTCATTCACGTGAACTTCCTCAGGCACTTCATCCACTTGAACAACTTCCGCTGGAATGGCTGTGTAGAAATTTGCTAGTTGATACTGGATTCGACGCAGGAAAGGAACACGCTCTCGGAGATCAAAAGGAACTTCACTGTAATCATTGACCAGTTTAAATATTTGCAGCTCAGAATTCACGGCTTTTGTCGACCTTGGATTGCGCAATGGATCTGCCGGACGCGCTGTATTTCTGAAATTAAAAAGCTTTAACTGTGAATTTAATCAAAAGTCATACCTAACCACCATTTGCCAAGTCGCATTTTCTTCTTCCTTGAGCTGCACAATGAAATGACTCAAGTTTAGGTTTCTTTTCGAAAATCGCTTGTTGAACTCCTTGTGCCATCCTTCGATAGCATTGTTGGTACGCGCAAATTGTTCACAACCGATGACCAGCAGTTCCACGACTTTATCGGATAAGTTGCAACTTCACCATTTTCACGACCAACATAAGTTCGCTTGATATACGCTAAGTATTCTGTAAAAACAAACAAACATAGGAAGTAACAATGTTAATAATAAATACCTCGGAGAGCTTCAGATTTGTTTTCAGGAATGATGCCATTAGTTATTTTCTCCTCCAAACAGGATTCAACTTGGTCAAAACCAACAGCAACTTCATTGTGTGGAAGGAAGGCGAGAGCGTTAAACGATCGAAGAAGCACTTTGACAGCCAATATCTGATAAAGATCGACCAGTCCTTTCTGCTGCAAATTCGAAAGAGATTCTGACACATGTGGAATAAGCAAAAAGTGTAGGACGCAAAAGGAAATCGTTGCTTTAGAACGTTCACAGGTGCAAGTTCAAAATCTAAAACAAAATAGCTTTACTAAATCAACTTCTCCAAAAAAACCAACCTGACATAACACTTTCACAAAACACCATTGGTATACGATCAAAAAGAGCATCGAAAGCGCGCTTGTACGTTACTTCTTTCTTGTCTGGAAGTAGGAGGAAGACAGCAGGTAGAGTAGAAGCACCTTTGAAGACGTTGATTGTGAAGAGTTGAGCAAAGTTCTTTGGACAACAGAAGAAAGTGCCATCAATGCTCCAGTTTCGGTACAGCCGCAGCAAGTCAAGTCCACGATCGGAAGCAAAGATCAAGATGACGGGCAATTCTGGCTGCGTGGAATACCTTGAATCGAAAAAGTAGAAAACGGCCACCTGATTTGGTTAGAACATATTCTCCATTGAGCGTCATTTCAACCAGTGGCTTGTCCACATCAGCACCTCTCATCGGTTTGCGAGCATTTGTTATCGTCTTTTTCCAGTTGACGTCCTTTCCAAACGATTCTATTTCTATTTCACTAAGAGAAGATTTTGCCGTTGCCAGAATTTGCGCTGTACTAATAGCGAGATTAGTTTTAGCCGCTTCCTTCATTGCAGTCATCGTTTGTCTTTTCTTAAATAACAGAATACGTAATAGAAAAATATTTTGAGCAGCCAACCTTCACATCTATCGGACTAGGTGCATGAATGTTGTGTGGAACTGTTTGCTTGAGAACCATTGAGCCAACACTTGAAATTGCTCGGCCGAGACAGCCTGATTTCTCCAAAGTGCACCGCCAATATTGTCGAAGACCATCTGCACTTTTCTTTGCTTTGCACATAACGAATCCGTTGCATAAAACTGCTGGCTTGCCTTTATTATTTTGCATTGCTTATTAGCACTGAACATAAAAAATAATTTGATAGAACCATCACAACATGCAAACATAACAGAGAAACATAAATTATTTGAAAAACAGATATCTGTGGGCACTTATTTACTTCAAAAGCACAATTGACTACTAGGATACCACAAAAGACCAGTATGATTTGACACAGATGCTTGATTTTTATCATATTTGCACTGTCCTAGTCCATGCCTTAGGCGTTGCCTAAGAGAAAAATTGATGATAAATAAGAGGCCCCCGAAGTAAACAAGTGCCAATTTAGGTATCATGTAAAATTAAACATATGTGCTTCATTTAAAAATGAATTTAAAAATATGTAGTGACCCGATTTTTTCTGACCCGATTTTTACCGACCCGATTTTTTCTGACCCGATTTTTTCCGACCGATTTTTTTTCCGACCCGATTTTTGCGACCCGATTTTTTCTCATACCAATCAATAAACAAAAAAGTGTTGCATTGATTGATATTTTGGAATTAAAAAAGCAAAAATACTCACTAAACATTTCAAAACATTTTTTATGGCGCTTGGCGCCGAAATTTTCGACTGGGCGCTGGCGGCGAAAATTTGACCACCTAGCGCCGGCGCTGGCGGCGCCGCCGCGCCGCGCTATTTTAAAAATGCCCGGCGCGCCGCCAGGCGCCGGCGCCGAAATTTTTTGAGCCTGGCGCCGGCGCTGACGCTGGCCGCCGATTTTTTTGAGCGTGCAGGTATGGTTTCAATGTAGGCATATTAGGCCTTTTTGTCTTTTCTTGCCATAATGTTCGTTTCCCTGTCTTTTTAACTTTAACTTACCCTTACGTGTCTTTTAACTGTGCACTCTCGCCCGAACTTCAAAATTTTCGTCCATTTTAAAATTGAACCATACTATCGTACGTAAAATCGTCTAAAAATCCTGTTTGATAAGACCAAAAATTACGATTTACCTACCGAGACCCCGAACCTGGGGTGGGTACCAATCGGGTAGGTGGATATCCACCTGGATGGCCTGAAAATAAAACTTAGTCAAAGTTTAAAAAACCATCCATCATACGCAAACTTCTGTGAAATATTCGGTTTGATAGGACTGAAATTACGATTTTACTCACTTGGAGGCCGAAACCCAAGGTAGGTACCACCTGACCAGGTGGATATGTACCTGAATACACTGAAAAATAAAAATAAATTAAAATCAAAAACAAACCAACTATTTTGACGTCAATTACTGTGGAAAATTCGGTTTGATAGAACCAAAACGGCGATTTCACCAACCCAAAATCCAGGCTAGGTACCTCCTGCTCAGGTGCATACCCACCTGGGTGGCCTAAAAAATTTAAAAATTTTTGAATCGAAAACAAACCATGCTATCAAATATAAAATTGTGTGGTAAATTAAATTTTATAAGGCCAAAATCCCAATTTCACCTATCCCGACACCCAAAACCCGAAATGGGTACCTTCTGGTCAAGTGGATCAGCTGGATCGCCTGTAAAATGAAAAATTTCGAATTTCAAAAACAACCTTGTGGAATATGTGGAATCGTGCAGGGAATCGGGTTAAATGAGACAAAAACTCCAATTTCACGCATCGAAAGTCCAATATTCCGGGTAGGTACCACCTCGCCAGCCGGACCGCCAAAACCAAGTGGTCGACCACTTGGAGCAAAAATTTTTTTACGTTCTCGGATTCCAAAACATATTTTCTGCATTAATTCGATCATTTTGAAAATGATTTGACAGTAGTGAAATTACGTGGAATTACGCATGAAATCATTATTAGTTATTCGATGTGATCACTTTTTATTTTTCTGGCGAAAAAATTCTTGCCCAACCAGGTCAATATACATCTACTATTGGTACCCACCCCAGATTTTGGAATTTCGGTGACCAAAATCACAATTTTAGTCCCATCAAACCGGATTCTCCGCACGATTTTACACATCATAGCATCGTTTATTTTTTAATTTAAAGAAATTTTATTTTCAGGCCATCCACGTGGATACCTACCTGACCAGTAGCTATCTACCATGGATTTCGGAGTTCGAGTGGGTGAAATCGTAATTTTGGTCCTGACAAACCCAATTTCCCATACAATTTCGGTTTAGAAAAAGTGGGTTGTTTATAATTTAAAAAAAAAATTGTATTTTTTGGCTATCCAGGTGGATATCCACCGACCATGTGGTACCTATCCAAATTGGGGTTTAGGCGGGCGGAATCGTAGTTTTAGTCACAAAAACCGGTTTTCGTGAAGCGATTGTAGATCAAGATACGTGGTTTGTTTTCATTTTGGCTAAGTTTATTTTTTTTTTCGAAGCATTCAGGTGGATATCGAAGCCTATGATAAAGAGTAATACTAGAGATGGCCTCGGGACGGGACGGGAATCCCGTCCTGTCCCGAAGGGATTTTAGGGCTTGTCCCGTCCCGGTGTCCCGTCCCGGAAAAAATTCTAGTGTGTCCCGTCCCGGTGTCCCGTCCCGGAATGATTTTCCGATTTTTCCTTCATTTTCCTTTATTTTTCTCTTATTAATAGGTTGGGACGTCCCGTCCCGTCCCGAAGGGTTTTTAGGCCTTGTCCCGTCCCGGTGTCCCGTCCCGAAATTTTTTAAAGTAAATTTTATCCCGTCCCGTCCCGAATAGGCCATTTGCCATCTCTAAGTAATACTGCATCCATTACCGACAAACACAGACAAATTGTCATCGAATAGACAATGAGTTAAGTATAAAATAGGTGAGTCCTACCAAAACAGACAAATATTCAGCTCAAAAGTACAAAAAACCGGTTTCAAACAGTTAAATTATTCCCGCCCAATTGTCAAAAGGATGAGTTTTATTTGGGATGAGTTGTCCTAAAAACGAATCGTAATAAGACCAATTTTTTGTTATTCAAATTGTTTTTGGCTCATTTTTGTAAGATCTCAGTCTTATTTGTACCAGCTGTCCGAATTTGAGTTGTCCTATATATGAGTTTCTTTTGAGATCAGTTGTCCAAAAGCTGAGTTGTCCGTGTTCTCAGTTACTGAGATCAGAGTCCGCAGCCAGCCAGCATGCCCCTTTAAAGGCACGGCGATAATTCCGCGGGAGACAATTCCGCGACAGATAATCCGCGGCGGATAATTCCGCGAAATTTCAATTTTTGTCGTTCCTGTTAGAAAAAACCTGATTCTGACAGCGGATTCGTGTTCAGCATGGTAGATTGCATACCAGGTATGGTAACCGGACAATTTGCACACTTAGCCAAATATGTCGCGCGACATTTTGCACTAGAGTGCAAATTGTCGTTATATATTTGTCGCGCGACAATTTGCACTCTAGCGGCTTTTTGAAACGAATCTCTTCGGTATGCGAAAAGAAGAAATACAGATGTGGATGAAGTTGAGGAATCGGATGTCGAGGATGAGGATTGAATATGTTATGAATAGTTGTTATTATTGTTCGGAGTTTCAATAAAGATGGCCAGGCATTATATTGGATTTGATCACTTAGAGTGACAAAAAGCGCTAGAGTGCAAATTGTCGCGCGACAAATTTGGCTCAGGTTGCAAAATGTCGCGCGACATATCTGGTTAAGAGTGCAAATTGTCCGGTTACCCCAGGTACTTGAAAATCTAAAACTCGTAATCAAATTTGGAATACTGAATCTTTTTTTCAAATGTTTTTTTGTCTCGAGAGGAATTTGAAATTGGACAGAATGTGAAAATTTGAAGATGGTAAATCTGTAATCGAACATTCTGAACACGAATCCGGTGTCAGAATCAGGTTTTTTTCTAACAGGAACGACAAAAATTGAAATTTCGCGGAATTATCTGTCGCGAAATTATCTGTCGTGGAATTATCTGTCGCGAATTTATCTGTCGTGGAATTATCTGTCGCGGAATTATCCGTCGCGGAATTATCCTTCGCAGAATTGTCTCCCGCGGAATTCTCGCCGTACCTTATTTAGGGACCATGCCAGGGTTCACAGATGTCCTGCTTTAGCAGGAATTTCTGCTTTTCGATTTTGAAATCTGCTTTCTGTCCGTGAAAAAGCAGGAATTTCGCACATCTCAGAGCATTTTATAACAGCTTATTCCTGCTTTTTTAGATTTTTTGGTTTAAATTCCTGCTTCTTTGAAACAAAATCCTGCTTTTGCGATTTTCGATCTGTGAACCCAGAATCATGCTCTTTGCGCGCAGCGACATACGCAAAATTTGAATTGGCGGGGGACACTTCTCTTTCGTCTCAAACTTTACTCTTCGGAGTCGTTCGCCATAACTCCAAAGAATACAGTGCGAGACGAAAGAGAAGTATCCCCGCCAATTCAAATTTTGCGCATCCCGATGCGCGCAAAGAGCATGGTCCTTTCAACACAAAAGAGGAGAATGAGACATCTAGTCTACTCGAGGTTATATCAGAGGAAACACGGTTTTTGCGAAAAAAAAAATACAAAATCCTTATTATACAACACAAGCATCTAGCCAGCCACAAATCCACCTTAAAATACTTTTACTATAGTTGTGGTTATTGACTAATGTTTATCTATTTGTGAGTATATGTGAAATAATGAGCCAGTCTTTTGCCATCCAAGGTCAAACTTGGTCGATAGTTTTGATTTAGTTGCAGATTAGAACATTTTTAAATAATCTTATTTATTTTTTATAAATTTTTATTTACGGACTAAATTATTGAAAAACTTATTGAAAATTCAATTTTCAAACGGCAGAAGCTGCCTTTTACCCTATGGGAGTAAGTTTTTCCATAAGATCACACTGTGACAAATTTCATAAAATATTTAAAAAGACACGTTCGATAGGTGCCACGACTTTTGCGGCTTATACTGTTGCGGCGCGACACTCGCGGCCGACTTTTGCGGCCGACATTTGCGGTGGTTTCAATATCTGCACTTCACTTACATTTTCCGGCACTAGAATTTTATAACGTTTTTCATCTTAAAGGGGGGGGTGTGCATGCTGCGTGGGATTTTTGAACATTGTTGCATTGTTTTCTGAGCTGCATCTTTTATTGATGATGACTTATCTGGTAATACATCCATTGGCCAACTTTTTACGCAGAATCAGAAAATGTTATCAGAATCAAAATATTTTCTGAAAAATCCTATGGGAAACTTGCAAATTAACTAAAACATTCGTACTGTATTTCCTTTACATATCCTTTTTCTATTCGAAATCATGTTCTTGTCACTGTGCTTTTGGCTGCTTTTTCGTGACAGCTACTAGGCAACTTACCACTGATACGGTAGCTAAGACAGCAAGCTACATTTTGAGTGGTATATTGCCTAATAACTATCTAAAAAGCGAAAACCATAACGTAAGCTATAACACAAGAATCTTACAAACAAACGTGAGGGAAATACGGTATGAATGTTTCAGTCAATTTTTACGTTTTTGGTGAGATTTTTCAATAAATATTTTGATTCTGATAACATTTTTGGACTCCGCGTAAAAAATTGGCCAGATGAGCCATTAGATGAGCCAGACAGATGAGCCATTATCAATAAAAAATGCGGCGAAGAAAAAAAACAACAATGATTAAAAATCCCACGCAACATGCAACCCCTCTTTCTCTTCTCCTCTCAATACAACTAGTTATCCCCTTTATAATTCAAAAAGCGCCAATCCGAAATTTTTTTTGAATTTCTCGGATTTTTTACCTTAGGAGACCAAGCAAAACCAAAAAAAAATTCTCTTTCACAAAATCTGTTGACCATTTTCGGAGTCGAGAAACACGAATATGCAATCGGTTTTCAAAAATTGCACTCAAAAGTAGGTCAGGCATTGGGGGCAGGGGGTGAAATAAAGTATAGCCAAAACAAATAACTGGAAAGAATGAGAAGTGTAACTTGCATTCGAAATCTAAATGTTTGTGATTGAATTGTTAAGATTAAAAATTTTATAAAATTCCAGTGCCGGAAAATGTAAGTGAAGTGCAGATACTGAAACCACCGCAAAGGTCGGCCACAAAAGTCGGCCGCAAGTGTCAGCCGCAAATGTCGCGACGCAAGTCTCAGCCGCAAATGTCATAGAGCCATTCGATAAAGCGGATATGGTCAGTTGCCGCAGAGAATCGCACTTCAGAAATCATTTGCTCCAAATTTAGGTCCCGTATACAGTTTTGAGTGCCATACCTGAATCTAAATTTTTATATACAAGACATTAAGGAGTAAAAGCAAGAAAACCAACCCCCAGTTACAGCCATCATCATTGCAAAAATACGAGTGGGCAAGTTGTTGGATAACCGACAAGGAATAGAAGAAGAAGTTGAAGGGTGAATTGTGTAGGATGCGGTATACCAAGGATGGTGAGAATTATCGTCGGAGGGAAAAGGAAAGGGAGAGTTACGTCTCGCCATTGGTATGCATAGGGATTTTAAAAGCAATTGTCACTTCAGATTTCCCAATTAGTTTTTTTGAAAGGGATTCCATGTGCTGCAACTTTTATAAGAATACAACCGATGAAGCGGATTTTATCAGTTACCATACACTTGCACAATTGATTTGCTTACAAATTCAGATCCCGCATACAGGTGTTGAGTGCAATTGCCTAAATTTAATTTTGTATACAAAACGGAGCACTTACTGAATACGCCACACATTCGATTGTACTATTTTTCAAAAATACTGGTTAGTTACGCTTTTAAATAATTTTCATGCAAAAAAATCTTTGGTCGAATTTTTCTAAATTTTCCTTGGTATCTCAAGCTAAATCGTCTGAGTGGCGTACAGTGCAATCGAGGGGTGGCGTATTCAGTAATTTAGCCTACAAAAAAACTAAGAACTACGAGAAAGAAAACTAACCTTCAGTTACAGCCACCATCACTGCAAAAATAGGTAGGGGCAGGTTGCAGCATTAGCGAAAAGGAATTGGAGAGGGAGACAAAGGGTGCACTCTGTGGAACACGATGTGCCAAAAAGCATGTGCCGATATTCAGAGCTGCTTCTACCACTTCGTTGTCTAAATGGAACTGTCGATTGGCTGAATAGTGCAGATAGTCTAACCTGCCTGCAATGGATTCTAATAAAATTGCTTAACGATCAATTGATACTTTTGATACAGCCAGTCAAATATTGAGCACAATAAAATACGGAACCACGTCTGGAAATTACCTAAAATTGATCAAGTTAGATGGTAAAAGTAATGTCAGAAAAACAAACTTGGTGGTGTGCCGGTCACTCATTATATTAGTGAAGAGGGCGGAGGATGGTGAGTATTATTGTGGGAGGGAAAAGGGGAGTGAAGTGTGGACAGATGCCCCTGGCGGGGCATCTATAGGGATTTTAAAATAGATCAAATAGAAACAAAGTGGGACAACCACCGCAACAGTCTATCAGCTCAGAGTGTCTGAAAGTGAAATAATTAGCAAGTAGCCAAAATGAGAATAAGAAATCAACACACCTCAAACAATGCCTTGAATGACCTAGCCACTTCTTCTGGAGTACAACTGGTAGTTGAATGGAACTCTATACCCTCGCGAGCAGATAGATTCTTTGTTGTTGGCGTTTCGACTTTGCGCTCGCAGTAGAGATATCCCAGGCAAACCTAAAAATTATGTAACTTAATAGAAAACCCTTACGAAAAAATACCTTGGTTCTGGAATCAGAAACCTTCACGCAGCTGCCAATCACGGAAATGTTTATTCGGACAGCAAAAGTTGGAGGCAACAACTTCTTGGTGACAGAAATAACTCTTTCATGAGTATTGATCGTGGCAAACACGAGCATTCCATCTCCTTCGTTCGCCCACCCAAGAGTTTTACACGCAAAAGAGCAAACAGGCATACTCTTTTCAGTTGAACTTACAAGATTTATATCCGTTGGATGTAAAAAGCCTCATCTAGTCAGTATAGACAAAAAAGTGGTAAAAGGACAACTGCCGACCATTCTAACTGCCGACCCCCAACTGCCGACCATCCCAACTGCCGACCCCCAACTGCCGACCATCCCAACTGCCGACCCCCAACTGCCGACCATTCCAACTGCCGACCTCCAACTGCCGACCAATTATCAAAGTCTGACCAAAAGACAATGTTTTCAGTCGTAGAAAGGACTGAAAAAAATTAATGTACAGAATCTGTTTTTTGTAACAAGTTAATCCAAACTGAAGCGGTGTGTGGATATTTTGTGGGAACATTCATGTACTCATCACCTAGGTCACAGGTTCGAATCCCACTGGGTGCACCCATATTTTTAAACCTTTTTTCCATATCTTATTTACAAGTTTAGTGTCAAAATGATCCTCAGGCTATTATTAATTTAAGAAGATCATTAACGCAGGGTTAAACAGCTACTGCAGTTGAGTTGCACGTCAAAGAGTGCTTTTTGTCTAGAGTACATGATTTTGGATTTTTCTTTGATTGGTCTGATTGATATTTGCTGAAATTTTTCTCTGCAAAGCACATTTCTATAGGCTCTTTCGGAATATCTTACAGAGAAAAGGTATACTTGAGTTAGCATAAAAGTTAAAAAAACATCGAACGATGTGCAACTCCATGCCATCCTACCCTTCAAAAATACTCATTTTTGCTTTATTAAACTGTCGAAGTATACATTCCTGCACTAACCCTTTTTTTAGAAGTCATTAAAATACATAAAAAGTCAATAAAAAGGACAGGAAGACAGAAGGTTAACTTAGTTTTGTTAACTGTGGTATATCACGCAAACTAAGTTTGCGTACGAATGCAAAGTTTTATAAATTTTGTAACTTAGGCGAAACCTTAGGCGCAGGGTGGGCCAGTGCCCTTTAAGAGAACTCAAACGCTCAAACATGTTTCTCGGACTACAAAATGTTTTACAAAGAAATGGTGCGTAGTCGTTTAAGAGTTCGAATTGTTTTACCCCTCCAAATTATTCTTTTATCCCCGCAAATCGTAAAAATGAGTATTTTTCGGTGTTTTTAATAGGGTTGGCCTACCTCCCTCCCTCCCCCCCCGCTTTTTGACCAAATTTTCCTTATACTTCCCCCCCCCGCTCCTCCCCCCCGCAAAAAAAATTGGCCACCTCCCCCCGTTTCTCCCGCCCCCCGTTTCTCCCCCCCCCCCCCGCTCCCAAAATGACCCCCCGTCACCCCCGCAAAAAATCCCAGTCGAAAAAAACTCTCGGGTGAGGTCATTTTCAGAACGGCAGCCGAGAAGGATCAAGATTTATCGAACCAGATGAGTGGCAATATCGTGGCTTTGACTTCAGAAGTGTTTCAAAAGCCTTCAGATTCATTCTAGGCTGCTGTTTCAAAAATGGTATACTGACGATTCGATACAAATACTGATTCGATACGACGATTCGATACACCGACGGTTCGATACACCGATTCGATACATCGACGGTTCGATACACCGATTCGATACATCGACGATTCGATACACCGAATCGATACATCGACGATTCGATACACCGATTGGATACACTCACTTAGCTAGTCATTATTTTATTTAGAAATAATGTAAAGTCCAAATATTTGATGTCTGACCAAACTCCCTATTTTTTGATATATATTTTCTCATAACAGGTTATAATTAAATGGCTAACGCGAAACTGGTACATTCGAAGCGTATTGGAGCAAGAAAATCGCCTATGACATACACTGAAGATGGAGTCGGCTGCTACATTTGGACGAAAACAGGCCGAACAGCTATTAAGGATCATGCGGAACAAGCCTACTTTCGATGTTCCGGGTGTCAAACGATGAAGGACGCCGGCCAAGCCCAGCAATCAACGGTCTCTTCGGTCAAGTTCAACCTTACTGCAATGGAATGGATTGGTGACGTAAAAGGGTAACCCCATTTTTGTGAACCGAAAACGTCAACATGGTAAAGTTCTGTAAATTTTCCAAATTTTATGTTATAGATTTTTTCTATCAGGTTACTGGAATAAATGTTCGTCGAAGCATTCAAGCAGAGCTGGCGGCTGGGTTAATGGAAAAATCAGCTGCATCAAGAGTAAGAATCGATCAAAAGCTAGTGCGCGAGTATAGTCGACTGCCTGAAGAAGGTAAGTAACAAATTACATTTTCACCAAAGCTGTGTACTTTTTTCAGACTTTAACGTTATTCGCGCTGCAGCCGTCGGGAGTGTTATCGCAACGGAAAGAGCCCTCAATCGAGCGAAACGTAAGAAGTATCCGAGAATCACTACCTTTGAAGAATTCCTAGCAGCGGAAAACCAGGCTATGCGTCTAACATTGCGAGGATCAGAAGCAATGATCGGGAATCCACATGCTGGTGAAAAACTGCTTCTTCATGGTGGTATGATTTTTTAGGTACACGGACGTTTCGCTCCTGGGACATTTCGCTCCCAGGGACATTTCGCTCCCTGAAATATTTTCATTCGCAGTTTCGTTAAAAAATGTAACAAGAACAAAATTCATAGAAGGAAAAAGGGTATAATGGCATTATATGACCCTATTAAATTGGTGGCAAATATTTTTTTCTGGACTGGTCGCATTATAGCAAAATAGGGTACTTATACGGTTCCTCCCCATATCATTTTTTATTCAACTATTTTGTGCAGTGATTAAATTGTCTTTTATAGACAGGGACATGTTGATTTTTTCTTCTCCGAGGCAGCTTCAGCTTTTAAGCAATTGTAGCCATCTCATCTGTGATGGGACTTTCAAGTATGCTCCGAAAGGCACGAAACAGATTTACCGCGTGTTCGGACTGATTCGAGGCATTCATGCGACTCCTTTGGTGGCAGTCCTTCTTAAGCAAAAGTCAAAAGAAGTTTACAAGAAAATGTGGCAGAAAGGTATGGTTTGGAAATTGCACAGCTCTAACTATTTATGATTTTCAGTAAAAGAGGCACTCCTAAATCTAGTGGTTGTCGATTCAATTCAATTTGCTAATTTTGATGCCGAAATAGCTGCTTACTCGTCATTCCAAGATGTTTTTCCAGGTGTTGCGGTCAAGCTATGCTGCTTTCATGTGAAGCAAGGACTATATAGAAAAGTAAGGGATGCTTAAAAATTAATAAACTCAAAATCTGCTTAAGGTACAGCGACTGGGACTTTCGGCAGAATATGAAACTAATGATGAGCTGCAAAAATTCGTGAGAATGCTAGGGGCATTACAAATAACACCAATGGCAGAATGGGTGTACAGCATTCAGCTTTTGCAAACAAGAATAGCTGAAACGGATTTCTCCGAGAGCGTGAAGAACAGTCTCAAAAATCTCCTGCAATACTTTGAGTAAACCATTTTCTCATTAAGTGAAGGATTTATTGCACTAATTGCAGGAATACTTGGCTCTCGCTTGGAGAAATTTTTTGCCTTTTCGCTTACTCTGGACCAAGAACTACAAACCACGCCGAGAGTTATCACAGTAAGCAGCGCCTACATTTCTCTCTCAACTCCAAGCTTGGCCATTGGGCAGTGGTTTTTAAACAAGTATATCTGGGAAAGGCATGTAAAAAAACTATTTTGAATTTGGCTTTAGGTGACGCACACAGAGGAGACAGATGCGCTGGATGTCTTTGAAGGTCATCAGCCAGCAAGACGGCAAAGAGTGAACTACATAGAAATTACTCAAAGCTTAGCGGAAGAGAAGGTCCTTTCGTGGAATCCACACTTGATCTTCAAACGCCACCTATTTTCAGGATAAGTTGCTCCGATTTCTTTCATCGTATGATGGAGTCCTTCGTGGTGACCTATACATGCGCAAATTGTCAAAATACCTCAAAAGAGTTGGTCGACTGATGGGCATTAACGCAGCGGATTACAGGTAATTTTGTGGTACTGAAATTATTTATTTACTTGTTGGTTCTTAGAGAGATACTTGCTAATGATGAGGTCGAAGCTAACCAGCTGGCGGATGAAAATCACATTCAAGTACCGCAAGAAGCCCTGGTGGGTGTCATAGAAGAAAATCCAGATGGGATTCAATTGTTCTAATTACATGTTATGATATGTTACTAACTCTGTTCGAAAATATTGTGTTAACTACTCTGAGTTCAATAAAATTTCACAAGCAAATTACTGTTTGAAGGTAGTTCATTATCCCGGCTCAAAATAGCAGGAACAAAAATTTACCTGTATACGGGTTAAGAGTTGCATGTTTTAACGTCAAAATGTTTAAAATAGTGAAAATATTGAATTTTTATATAAATGTATCGAATCGTTGTATCGAACCGTCGGTGTATCGAATCGGTGTATCGAAACGTCGATGTATCGAATCGGTGTATCGAATCGTCCATGTATCGAATCGGTGTATCGAATCGTCCATGTATCGAATCGGTGTATCGAACCGTCGGTGTATCGAATCGTCGTATCGAATCAGTATTTGTATCGAATCGTGTGGCAGTCTTCAAAAATTGTCGGTCACGACGCTTGTAAATTAATCACGCACCCCCCGCCACTGCCCCCCGCTCACAGCTTCCTCCCCCCGCTCCCCCCCCGCAAAAAAAATTGGCCACCTCCCCCCGCTTCTCCCCCCCGCAAATTTTTTTAGTCTAATCTCCCCCCGCACCCTAAAAAGCGGGGGGGGGGGGGGGAGGCCAACCCTAGTTTTTATGTCGTAAAATGTTTTTCTTCTGATCATCATGTAGCCCTAAATCCCGTTTCTTATTAGCTATTAACTGACCCCTTCTTGTTAAAAAATTTGAAAGACGAGTTGTTTCATAAAAACGGGTATTTCTCAAATTTTTTTAACAACACGGGTCAGTTGATAGCTTATCAAAAACTAGAGATGCAGAGCTACATGATGATCAAACGAAAAAAATATTACGACATAAAAACACCGAGAAATACTCATTTTTACGATTTGGGGGGATAAATGAATGATTTGGAGGGGTAAAAGAATAATTTGGAGGGGGAAGTACTTACAGCCATCGTTTAAGTTACTTTGTGCCCGTTTCCGAATTCTCACCTTCTTTGAATTTTCGTTTGTCTTGCAATTCGTAATACATTTTTTAGTCCCGGCTAGCTTACGCTGGCCTACCCTGAGCCTGAGCCTAAGTTAAAAAAATATGAAAAAACATGCATCAAAGGCGCGAATTTAAAAAAAGGGCACAGAGTAACTCAAATGCCCCTAAGCCCCAGGGTTCCCAGATCTCCTTTTTTCGAGTGAGCGCCTTCGAAATTTCGGCGCTAGTAGCGAATACCGCCCCCCTCCCCGCCCAAGCATCCGACCTTTAAAAATTGCTGTAACTACCCTTGCAAACAACGAGTTTAGGATTAGCCCTTAGGCTTGGGGTAGGCCAGCGTACGGAAGTTGTGACTAATGAAGAGTTTGCGCACATTTTCCGGGGTCTGGGACATACATTTGGGTACTTTTTACTAAAGTAAAAAAGGTGAAAATCGTCGGGGGGGGGGGGGGGTGTTTATTCGCTACTAGCGTCGAAATTTCTAATATTACAAAGATAACTTGACTATGTTTTACTAAAAAAAGCAAAAGCTAATTTTGAAGCCGCTTATTAAAAAAAGAAGATCGGGGAACCCTGCCCTATGCCAAAAGAAATATTTGACATATTTGATTTTTTGACCCAAAAGGATATGCCAGCGTCAGTTAAAGAAATGTATAAAACCTTACATTTTTACACAAACGCCTACGCAGCATCGAAAAAAGGTATACAGTCGACTCTCTACATAACGTCTTTTAAGGGACCGGCTGATACGGGACGTTATGAGGAGAGGACGTTATATAGAGAGTCGTTATGTAGAGAGTCGACTGTAGTACCTTTTGAGCATTTGCCTTTCCTCACCCAAAAAAGAAAACCCTTCTTTTGACAGAATTTTTTCAATTGGTCGGCAGTTGGGGGTCGGCAGTTGGAATGGTCGGCAGTTGGGTGTCGGCAGTTGGGATGGTCGGCAGTTGGGGGTCGGCAGTTGGGATGGTCGGCAGTTGGGGGTCGGCAGTTAGAATGGTCGGCAGTTGACCCTCGTTCCAAAAAAGTTAACCCACGGGTCCCAAGTTGACCAGCTCAAAATTCAGACAAAAATCTCAAAAATTCGGATTTAAGCTCAAAAATTCAGACAAATTGCAGAGGACAATTTTCGGCGCTACTCGGTTATACACCCCCCCCCCAAAAGTGCTACTCGGAAATAGCGTGAAATTCTTCAGCGTGAAATTCTTCACAAGAACGTACTCTCAGAACTCTGTTGCCTTCCAGTGTTAAAAGTGCTAAATGTATTATTAAGGTTACATAGGGTGTTTCAAGATTTGAAATGGCTATAATTTTTTTCTAGGGCAAATTTTAAAATTCTGTAAACGTCAATCACTCTTGCTTAAAAATTCAAAAACTAAAAATTAGTTTGACCGTTTAAATTAATTGTAACCGACTAGCCAAATCGATAATTCTACAACCTTTTTATTAGTAAATTTACTTAAGTACACCTCAAGAGTTACACACCAACACACAAATAATTAATAACATGTGAATATCCTAAATTAGCACTGGTCTCTAAGATTTTCTAGCACTGCCTCGATCACATCGCTAGTTTTATTAGCACCCCCTATGTCTGGGGTGTGGGTCTTTTGCTGGGTCAGCGCTTTGTACAGAGCATCCGACAATTTGTCCGCATACTCATCCAACTCCAAGTACCTGAGCATGTCCACAGCGGCGCGGATAAAGGCCGTAGGGTTAGCTATGTCTTTGCCTGCAAGAGAGGTGCCTGTGTTGCGCGTACCCTGCAAAATGTCACATTTTTGCGGTTTACTGCCACAAAAGAACTTACGGTTTCAAAAACAGCAAATTTATCGCCGATATTCATGCCAGAAACTAGGCCAGGACCACCTGTTAAGCCACATGCAATGTTGGAAATAATATTGCCGTACAGGTTAGGCATCAACATGATTCCGTTGTTGAACTGTTGAGGACGACTGACCAGTTGCATAGAGGCGTTGTCCACAATCATGGAATCAAACTGGATGTGCTTGTATTCCTTCTTTTCAGACATCTCTTTGCATACCTAAATAGATTTTTATTGTAATGTTCGAACAAACAAAAAAGTAGTTCGGACCAATGACCCCGCCAATTTTCTCAAATATAATACAATTTGCATCACGTGTATGCTTGGAATTGACAAAAATCAATGCGAGTATTTAAAGCATATTAGTTGGATATTCCAGTGGCCCAAGTAGTATAGTGGTTAGTACTCCACGTTGTGGCCGTGGCGACGTCAGTTCGATTCTGGCCTTGGCAGTTCCTATTTTTTATGCTACATAAAGCTCTTTTGCGTGAAAGTTACCCCGTGGTTACAATGGCATGTCGATGTCTATGTCGATGTCGAAGGTGGTTACAATAGAAGTCGATGCCGATGTCGAAGGTGGTCACAATGGGAAATCGGTCACCATAATAAGAATCGGTCACCACACCATATTTTTCATATATTTTTTATTGTTTTTCTTTTATTATCTTCAAGAATAAGGCATTATTTTGAACTTTTTTAACTGCCTAACCCACTTGGATAGTATCAAAGCGTAAAAGCCCCTCCAAAGAGAATTTTTCTCTAAGCCTACCTTTTTCGGTTCGCTTTAGTTTTTTTCACCCCAATCCCTTGCAATGGGTAATGTGCTGGTCTTCGGCCGCGAAGCAGCCAAATATTCTTGGTATTGTCGGTGCAAAATGTGTGAAATAGGCTTTGCACCCATAATGCCTCGTGTACGCAGAGCAAGTCAAAGTCAAAGTCAAGGGCAAAGTCAAAGTTTTTGTGTGTACGCACAGAAAGTTGACTGCAAGTCAACCTGCAAGTCAACTTTGCCTTTGACCTTGACTTTTGGCTGTGTACGCATGACTTTGACTATGACTTTGCCCTTGAGTTTGACTTTGACTGGCGTTTCAAAAAAGTTTGAAACAGAAAGTCAAAGTCAAAGTTTTTTCAGAATTTTTTGTGTCTTATTTTTGATCTTCTTTACTGATCAGTGGTGCATTGTGCTGCTACATACAATGTTTTCAGAAAATAACCTGAGCAACTAACCCACTTTAAAGTGGTAACTCTTCCAGTCTCCGAAAGCTTGGATAGGTACCGCCTGGTCAGGTGGATATCCACCTCCGGTAAATTCACTCGTGGTAAATCCACCCTTCGGTAAATTCGCGGACCTTTTTAAATTTTTCAGTCTGAAGCAACCAAACCAAGTGGTCGTCCACTTGGTGCAAAAAAAATTTACGTTTTTCTTGTTCCAAAATCTATTTTCTGGATTAATGCGAGCATGCTGAAGATGGTTTGATAATAGTAAAATGCCGTTTTCTCGATTATTTTTTGAGTTTTGGGCAATAATTGATTTTACCAAAATCAATTAATGCTCAATACTCAAAAAATATCCGAGAAAACTTCATTTTACCTCTATCAAACCATCTTCAGCATGCTCAAAGTAGTTCAGAAAAATTATCTTGGAATCCAAAAACGTGATAAAAATTTTGATCCAAGTGGACGACCACTTGGATCAGGTTAGGGTGTGTAA
Source organism: Ditylenchus dipsaci (assembly GCA_004194705.1). Classification (NCBI taxonomy): domain Eukaryota; kingdom Metazoa; phylum Nematoda; class Chromadorea; order Rhabditida; family Anguinidae; genus Ditylenchus; species Ditylenchus dipsaci. Next base: position 92,811 of record SADC01000336.1, on the reverse strand, counting down.
ATCGCAACTTCGGGCTTAACAAACCCAATTCCCCACACAATTTTAAGTTAGAAAAATGGCTTTTTTTATTTTAAGAAATTTTAATTTTTCGAAATGCAAAATGCCGCCTAAATTTCGGGGTACCGCCGTTCGAACCCCTATGGGTGCAAAATATACCATACACGTGGTTTAGATACTATCCAAGTGGGTTAAGTAGGTAAAAATGTTCAAAATAATGACTTGCATTTGAGGGTGGACGCACTTGGGGTTTCATGCAATCGAGTTCATAGTGCAGTGGTTAACGTGATGGGCTAAATGTTTAAAATCACATGTTCGATTCCACGTACCTGCATTTTCAAAATACCGTATTGTCATCATACCTGTGAAACAAAAGGAACCAGAAAAGGCCTTTACCAAAATTTTGTTTTACCAAGTGTGTCTTTAGCGAAATTATTTTAAGCAAATGTGCCTTTTAGCGAATATTTCTTTAAATTCTTCGGTACATCCAAAGAAATAATTTAAGGGGGTGAAAAATAATTTGTCCAAAATTCAAATTTTCGAGGATAAAGAATAATTTGAGGTGGTAAAACAGTTTGAGCCTTAAAAAATTTGCATGGTCTATCTCTTTGAAGTTGCATAGGCAAAAATCGTTACTTGGTCGGTTCACAAGGGCAACAGACCACCATACAATGACTCTTTGTGATTTTTTTTCTACCATCGTGTTCAGCGTGAAATTCTGCACAAGAATATACTTTCAGGACATACGGTCTCTGCGGTGTTGAAAATCATAAAAGACTAGAAAAATAAAGGCATGTCGAAGTCCCTGTCGAAGTACATGTCGAAGTGCAAAGAAAAATGCGATGTAGTTCTGAAAAATCAATTCGTTAGACATTTTTTTATTGCCTTTTTTAAAAATTTTATAGCACAAAAGATAACGCATGAAATTCCGCACCAGATGAGTAAAAAATAATTGCATTTGACTGTTAAAAACCTAGCTCTTGTCGAAGCAGAAGAAAAAAATTCGAACGATTTCGAATTCCGAAAATTTATATTAAAAAGCCTACTTCGACATCGACATAGACTTCGACATCGACATAGACTTCGACACGTCACTGTAACCACCTTCGACATCGACATAGACTTCGACACGTCACTGTAACCACCTTCGACATCGACATAGACTTCGACACGTCACTGTAACCACCTTCGACATAGACTTCGACACGTCCCTGTAACCACCTTCGACATCGACATAGACTTCGACACGTCACTGTAACCACCTTCGACATCGACATAGACTTCGACACGTCACTGTAACCACCTTCGACATCGACATAGACTTCGACACGTCACTGTAACCACCTTCGACATAGACTTCGACACGTCCCTGTAACCACCTTCGACATCGACATAGACTTCGACACGTCACTGTAACCACCTTCGACATCGACATAGACTTCGACACGTCCCTGTAACCACCTTCGACATCGACATAGACTTCGACACGTCACTGTAACCACCTTCGACATCGACATAGACTTCGACACGTCACTGTAACCACCTTCGACATCGACATAGACTTCGACACGTCACTGTAACCACCTTCGACATCGACATAGACTTCGACACGTCACTGTAACCACCTTCGACATCGACATAGACTTCGACACGTCCCTGTAACCACCTTCGACATCGACATCGACATCGACATAGACATCGACATCGACATGTCACTGTAACCACTTTGCTTCGACATCGACTTCGACATGCCATTGTAACCAAGCCATTAAAGTGCACACCAGGGCTGCGTCGGAACCGGAAAATAATCGGAACGGATTTCGGAATCGGTAAAGTCTAGCCCAAGTTATAGTTGTATTATGATGAACCATAGTTTGTTTTGAAGAGGAAGAGTAGCTCTACAAAACAGATATAAAAACATTCCCATTTTATATTTTATCTTGAAAATTTATGGTCGTTTGAAGCTGAAAAATGTTGAATTTTCGCTGAATTTCCGCACCGGTGCGGGAAATTTTTTCACATATCTTTTGCACCGGCAGCTATATCTTGGACACATGATTTATGTTCCAAAGCATGTTATATGTCATTCTGCAAGAGAATGACTGGGCTGCACATCTATAATAAAACATTTCCTATTTTTACTTTTTTATTAGGTTTGTCGTACCCGATGCGGGCATTTTTTCTACAGGTTTATCTTCCCACACCGGGTGCGAAAACCCTAATAAAAAAAGTAAAAGTAGGAAGTGTTTTATTATAGATGTGTAGCCCAGTCATTCTCCTGCAAAATGACATGTAATATGCTTTGGAACATTAATTATGTGTCCAAGATATGGCTGCCGGTGCGTAAAATATGTGAAAAAATTTCCCGCACCCGTGCGGAAATTCAGTGAAAATTCGACATTTTTCATCTTCAAAAGACCATAACTTTTTAAGATGAAATATAAAAGGGGAATGTTTTTTTCAGTTTTGTAGAGCTACTCTTCCTCTTTAAAATAAGCTATGTTTTATCATAATACAATAATTAATTGAACTTGATACAGCTCCCGGTGCGGAAAATTCAGAAAAAACCGATTTGCAACACTGCGCACCACTTTAGAAAAACACTTGTGATTTATACAATCCTAATTTAAATTCAAAAATAAAAAAGGAAAATGTGGGAAAGCATCTAAAGTAGAAATTAAATAATAAAAAGTGGAAAAAAGAAGCTGCCCAAGGCCAGAATCGAACTGACGTCGCCACGGCCACAACGTGGAGTACTAACCACTATACTACTTGGGCCACTGGAATCTCACGATAATATGCTTTAAGTACACACATGTTCTCTCTTTCTCCTTTCCTCTCCCTCTTTTTTACTTTGTGTGGTTGAACTTCACTGTGTGTTGTACTTTACTTACCGCACTGTGATTACTTTTTTGACTAAAATAAACAAATACCAGATAATTCAGAATGTGGGGAAATGTTTTACTCGTCTTCCTACCAAGACACAAACGACAAGCCAACGACAAACTTGCCAAATGACGAATCTCGATAAAGGACGAGATTGTCAACCAGAAAACTAGCTAACGACTTAAATCTTGAAACACTTATCTTGAAAAAACTCTTCAAGCCTTGTATCCAATGACTGAGAGTAAATATCATGCTTTTAACGCGGGAAGGGCTGTAAATTTTTTTCGTCATTGAACTTTTTGTTCTTTTGGTCATTTTGTAGCTAAGATTCAGGGCTACCCAATAAAAGAAATTCCATACACAAATCTCTGAAAAAGTTTTGATAAAAACGCGATACTCTGACTCTGCCTTTCACTCCAACGACTGAAAGGCAGAGTGAAAGGCAGAGTTAGAGTAAACGCATTCATTATCAGAGTTTTTTCAGAGATTTGTGAAAAAATTATCATCGTGTAGCCCTGAATCTTAGCTACAAAATAACACCGACAGAATTTTTTTTTATGAAAGTAAAAAGTTTACAACCCTTCGGCATTAAAAACATGAGATTTACTCTCAGTCATTGGAAACGGGGCTTTAGTGTGAATATTTTTTATCGGCAAGTTTTTACGGTGGTATCTTTGTAGTTATGGCATGTAGGCTTGGTAAAGGGAGGGTAATCCCGTAGGATCTCCTGCTTGTGATTCCCCGAAATTTTCGAAAATCCCGAATCCGAATCCTAATTAGAAAAATAATTTTATTTTTATTTTATTGAAAATTAAGAAAATTTAGCGAAGAATTTTATGCCAAATCCGGGATTCCCGTTTTACTGGATAGAATGAAGAAAATTTTGACTATCCTGATCCCGAATCCTGTCGGAACCCAACATTACCATGCCTAACTTCATGTAACAAAAATTTGAATTGGCGATTTTAAACTGTTAATGGGTACAAACTAATTGGCGAGTTTTCCCGCTGGAAAATTTGCGATTGACAAGGTTTACCTTGCTCCTTTGTAGCGGAAAAATATGAATCACACTATTTGATGCATTATTTCAACTTGGAATTAAATTGCCTTGGCAAAAAAGAATGAAAGCATTTCAACTACACACGGCCCCTCATAAGCTGCACTTTGGTATATTAGCGAAATTTGGCGCCGAAGCCAAAATTTAAAAAATGGTTGTTTTGGAGTTTATTTCATCTATCGGTCATAGTTTCGAAATTTTTGTTCCGCATCTTCGCAACCTTATTACTGAAATATTCAGCCCATTCAGGGCTTTCGAAGAAGCTATCACTTGCCTAAAAAGCCCAAAAAATCTCGAAATTAGAGGAGTTTTTTGTCGAAAATATTCAAACAGTCTCTAGTTTCGAAAATCCTGACTTTACAAAAATCGTCTGACTTTTCTGGTAGCTGAATATACATGCTACATTTTGGTATATAAAATGTACTGAAAATTCTGTAGTTTTGCACTTTTCTTCTGTGGTGTAATTCACAAAAAATTTTCGTATTTTTAGGCTATCCAAATGATCCAAACAAGACGTGCTACTGTAGTGCAGAAGGAGCCGGTAACAAAATCAGCGAGAACTGAGAAGACTTTGAATGCAAGAATCGCTTCAATCGCAGCAAAGAGCGCAAGGAAAAATGGAAAAAAAGATGTTGGTGCAAGAGCAAGGGAGGCAGGAAAATTCGTCTTTGTAAGTTGACCTGTTGACCAATTTCTATTTTTGTTTTGAGGACTTTTTCGTTTTAGCAAAGCAAAGGGATGAAAAATCCAGACAAAATGCGCGATTGGTATTGGCAATGTAGAGCGTGCAAGTAGCGCAGACTCACTCCTTCTAGTGGCAATATATGATGGCAGAGATAGCTACTCAAATCTGTCAAGTCTCTCAGCGGTGTTTCGGCAGCTTCAGATCAGTAGCATCAAATTCGGGGCGGAGCAAAAAGAAGTAGAGTGGTGTGTTTCAACTTAGATTTGCTTTTTCCGTATTGTGCTTTTCATGTTTTTGACTGGCGGTCTGAAATTTATGGACACAGTCTGTGGTCATCTTGGTTCAAGTGCAACTAATCCGTGTCCAATCTGTGTAGCCCAGAAGAAAATTTTCAAAGAAAGCACTATTTACCCAACAAGGACTATTTTGCTGGAACAGAGTTACTTAAAGTAAATATTAGTACAGCTATTCGATCGATTCATGCCATTTTTTTCTAGGCATGAAATCTATACCCAAGATGAATCTGTGCTCATCATTGGGATTGTGCAAGGATATTCTCAAAGCAATGCAGGAATCTGAGCCTACACTGCTTAAAAATTTCGAAGCTGAGTACAAAGGTTGAAAGCAGACAAAAATGCATGGCATCAGCACTTTACATGTAGCAATTTTTCAATAGATCACTGGTCCCTACCGTCCGAACTTAACTGACTGGTAATGGACCGCGAAGAATTCTGATGTGATGTTTCAAAGCCCCTTGCGTATCGGCTTTCGCACTCTACTTTCGCTACTGGGAAAAGTGCAAATGCTAGCAAAGGGCTCCTTTCTGATGGATGAAGACATCAAAAGGTTTAAACAGTGGTCCAAAGAGTACTTCGACACGATGACGGTAAATCTGTTTCAGCTATTTAGATAAATTTTCTGATTAGAAGTCTTCAGGATATGTTTCCGCAAATGGCGATAACTCCCAAGTGTCACATACTCTGCCAGCGTGTTAGCCAATTCATGGAAAAACGTCGCTTTTGGGGTCTCCTGTCCGAGTAATCAATAGAAGCTTTGCATTGTAAGGTAAATGGTGATGAAAGAAGACTTACCTGTTTGCGTGAAAGAGAGAAGACGCTAAAGAAAATATTAGAAGACCCCTATGTCAGAAACATTTTATTTGCTGGAAATTCATTTGACTTGTAATTGTTGATTTGTTGGTATTATTGATAAAATTGCTTTCGTTGAACCGAAACCAGCAAAAAATCAGAAAACGTTTGAAAACACAAAAAAGTTTTTTTCAAAATTTGTGGCGTTTTGTTTATTTTTAATAAAACTAAAGTACAGTTTTTGAGAGGCCGCGTACAGGCTGGCCCGAAAACCTGAATTTTTTTTTATTTTGCAATTTTTTGTGCCGGAAAAAAATAAAAGTGGAAAAAAGGAGCTGCCCAAGGCCAGAATCGAACTGACGTCGCCACGGCCGCAACGTGGAGTACTAACCACTATACTACTTGGCTTCACTACTCCTGATAATATGCATTAAGTATCCAAAGATTGTTTTGTTTTTTCACATCTTCTCCCTTCAACCGTTTTATATTTCAAATCCCTCATTTCAATAATTTCTAAGCTTGCCTGTAGAAAAAGACCATCTCCCAGCTTTTGAATGTTAGCCTTGTGCACTGCCGTGATTTTGCTCTTTTTATTGAGAATAGCGTATTCAAAGGCAAAGCGGGAAATTCTTTCTATGTTCCTTCTGGTAACTATCTGAATAAAAAAGTTTTTCGCTTGAAAACTTTCTTGTAATACCTTACCTTTATACTTTCCACAACTCCAGGCACAGATTCGTGTTCAAGGCCAGAATATTCCCCCTCGGTGTTTTCTCGGATCAGCACTAAATAGCATTACTGAATATTTTTAAATTTTTTGCCACTAAATTCAATACCGATGTTAATATCTCTGTGACGACACGGAATAGTGGGTATGGACACACAGTGCAGAACATTGGCATACAGGTCTAACCTACGCCGAATCTCTACATTTCTCGATTTGAACTGAGGACTGTCAAATTTGGTCTCTATATTGCCCTTAATTTATGCAAAGTAGTCATAATAATTTGTATTTGGCTACGAAGTGCATGTTTTGGCTCTAGCCGTTTTGATCTACACCGTTTTGATCTACACCCTTTTGATCTACACCCTTTTGATCTACAACGCTTTTGATCTACAGCACTTTTGATCTACACTCTTTTGATCTACACAGATTTAAATTAATATTTTTGTCTTGCGAAGAACTCCTATCTTTTAAATTTTTATTTTATAATCAAATTTCGGTCTTACTGGATGATCCAGGCACTAAACCAAACCAATTGGTCGACCAAACCATGTGGTCTAATTTATTGTGGATATACATTCGGGATATACACTCCCTTGGCGATAGATCTACGCCCTTTTGATCTACACCTTTTTGTGGATTAAGTTTTTACCTAATGTGTGTATATTTTGTGCTATATTTCCATCCATTTATTTTCTGTGGTATTTCTCGCCGGTTTATTGTATTTTATTGCAGTTGTAGAAATGCTTTTTAGAGTCAGAATAAATTTCGAGTTGCTTACGTCTAAGAAAAACAAGCCTATGCTTAAGGATCGCAACGGCTGCATGTACTGGAATTTTAGTATTTCGAGAGGAAAACGTACCGATTGGCGATGCATTCACTACCGCGTTGGCTGGGATAGTACAGAAAACACTAAGTGCCAATGTACCTTCTATATAAAAACTCTCTAAACTTCAAATTTTACAGGAAGGGCAGTGACCTTCAACGGAAACAATGGCTGCGCATCATCCGACGATTTAGAAGCTGATTGAAGGTATGCAGACGGAATTCGCTTTGTCAGAGCAGCGAGTGGCAGCATTCTGGAGTGGAGCAAAGGTTAGTACTAGAGGGATTACTTATCGTGATCTGGACGAGCGTCTGAAGAATATGGTTGAGCGCTACACAGTGATTCCAGACAAAGTTGGTTACTTGAAAGACATAGCCAGTCATCTCGGCTGCATCTCAAAAAACCACCAAGGTAGCACTTTTCAATATAGAGCTGGACTTCAACTGGTATTTAGCGATAATAACATAAAACAAAAGAAGCCGGAGTCTCTAACAAAGGGTGGACCAAAAGTCAATAAAACCATTGCGGTGATCACTTTAGACGATACTATTGGTAAGCTTCGCATTATTTCAAGTGTTCACTGATGCATTACTAGATCTTCCTAAGGCAGATCTGCTAGATGTAATTTGCTCAAAGAAGTTTGAAATTGTCGTGACTGAGCGGAGTCTTCAGTGCCTCAAAACAGACCAGTGGTTGAATGGTGACGTTATCAGCTTCTATCTCAAGATTCTAGCTCAGCAAAGTATGTGGGACGAAATGGTGCCAAAGGTACTGCCAATTTTACACTTTTTAAATCTAACCTTTTTAGATATATGCTTTCGACTCGTTCTTCTACCCAGAGTTGGCGAAGAAAAATCCTAGAGCCGTGCTCAACTGGACGATAAACGCAGATCTGTTTGAACCTGATTTTCTTTTCGTGCCGATTTACACTACAGGGCATTGGTCATTGGTGGTATGTCTAAAAATTTGTGGGTTTTAGTGAAAAGGTTTGGTTCAGGCAGTGAATATATTGAAGGCAGGCTTGATTTTCATGACTCAATGCGCGGAGATGGGAAAAAACATTTGAGTCTGCTCAAGTGAGATATTTTTAATAGAAAATTGTAGTGAAAAAAATCTGTTAAGGACTTCCTCAAGGAATTTGCTGTGGAAAGGGGATACGATGAGGTAAATCCTTCCGTTTGGATCAGTGACTCTCCAAAGGTATGCTATTTACTTGGAATCGTTGAAAGTATAATATGCTTTGTAGGACATCCTTATACAAAGCAACTCATTTGATTGCGATGCTTTCGTCTGCAAGTTTGCGAACTGCTTGTCTCGTGAGGATCAGATGAAATTTTCGCAAAATGATATGCCTTGGTTCGAAGAGAAATCGAAGAAATGATTCGCGCAGAAAAATTGTAATCTTTATTTGTTGTTTGCTTTCTTTTGATGAATGTTATAGTTGTTTACCAATAAATTTACTGGAGCAAAGGTTGATTTGAATGTTTTTAAATTATCGAAGATGTGTAATTATTGAGTTGTTTTTTGTAAAGGAAAAAAGTTGACCATGTGAACCTCACATGAACCAAGTGAACAACATTATAGAAAAAACTTATCAATAAGATGTACAAAAATGATCATCAAAACTAGTTATTATAGACCCGATTTCAAGCTCGAAATTCCGGTGGTCAGAATCAGGCTAGTTACCAATTAATCAAAAAACTGTGGTAGAAAACCACGTAGCACGCAAAATTTAAGTTAATTCGTGTAGAAAAACCGAAAAACCAGCCCAAAAATCCGCAGAAGCCAAGATAATTACGCTAGTCAGAATACTGACACTCAAAATTCTGATCTTGATCTACAAGAAATTAGACCACATGGTTTGGTCGACCAATTGGTTTGGTTTAGTGCCTGGATCATCCAGTAAGACCGAAATTGGATTATAAAATAAAAATTTAAAAGATAGGAGTTCTTCGCAAGACAAAAATATTAATTTAAATCTGGTGTAGATTAGAGATGATGATTTGGCCTTTTGCGATTATGCGATTGCGATTATTTTGGTCTTAACCCGATGCGATTGCGATTGCGATTATTTGAAAAAATTAAATGCGATTAATCGCAACGATTATCGCAAAAAAATTCAGGTGCGATTAATCGCGCGATTATGCGATTACTTTTGCTTTTAGCTCCTAGAAATCAAAACTTTTAACACTATGCACAAACAAAAGCTTTATTTAAAGTAAACGTGGACATTTGCGACAACTATCAACAATAAGTACCTGTAGTTAAGCATCTTCAGATTATTGTTGAGAAAATCAAGGATTTTTAGTCAAAATTTCGCGGGAATTTGAATTTTTTAGTCAGAAAATCACTTGGATCGCTCAGAATCCCACCCGAGAGTGGTCAAAAGCACTTAAAAGCTGCTTTTTTGGGGGTGAACTTATTGCGAAAATTCTATTGCGCGCATCAGAATCACACTTTGGTCATCTCGATAGCTAAGAATCTCACCCTTAACCGCTCTGAACCACCCTTCAGACTTTTCAGAATACTTACATTCTGGTTTAGAACAGTTTAGGATGCTTTAAGGTGGTTGAGAATGGCTTAGAGTTAGATTCTCAGCGATTAAGCCGATTAAAGTGGGATACTGATGCGTGAAATCGAGTTTTCGCGAAAAATTGACTCCTTTTTAGTGAATCCTAAAAACCATCTTTCAATTGCTTCTGACCACTCTGGGTGAGATTTTGAGCGAGATAAGTTATTTTCTGATTAAAAAAATTTGCGATAAGAAAAGAGTATTTTAGCGTAAGAAAAAAAGTATTTTGCGGTGAGAAAAGTATTTTGCCGGAAGATCACATTACGGTGAGAAAAAATATTTTGCAGTAATTTCCAAGTTTTTTGCGGTAAAAAAAGTTCCATCCATTACTAAAAGTAATTTTGCTGGTAAAATTTTTCAGTATGGCAAAATTTGCGATTAATCGTGCAATTTCTCAAATTGCGATTGCGATTTGCGATTATTTCAAAAGCATGCATGCGATTATGCGATGCGATTATTTTTTGCCAAATTTGGTGCGATTTGCGATTAATCGCAGGTGCGATTAATCGATCGTCATCATCTCTAGTGTAGATCAAAAGAGTGTAGATCAAAAGTGCTGTAGATCAAAAGTGTTGTAGATCAAAAGGGTGTAGATCAAAAGGGTGTAGATCAAAAGGGTGTAGATCAAAACGGTGTAGATCAAAAGTGTGCCGCCCGCATGTTTTCTCTCTTTTTTATTTTAAGTTTAATTTGGCTTTTCAAAAAAAATTTAGCCCAACAAATAAGTTTATCGTTTTTTGAATACACAAGATCGCGAAAATTCTATGTTTGATAAAAATTCAACCAACTTTTTGCAAAAATACAAAGTTTTAGCCAAAATATTACGACTTTCAGAACTTTGGAGATGTGCTAGATCAAATTCAGTAAAGTTAGTTACATTCAAATTTAGTGAAATTAAATTCAGTAAAATTACATATACAGTCAACCCTCGATTTAACGGGACTCGAAAATAGACCAATTTGGTCGGCATTGACTAAGATTTAGTCAAAGTGAACCCTCGATTTAACGGCACCCAGTACCGGTCCCCAGGGGTTCCGTTAAATCGAGGGTTGACTGTATCCCAATTTCTCTGGCCACTTGGCCGTCCTAATAGTCATTATGATTTTATACATCTAAGTTAGTCCACTAGTCATATTCGAACCCACTTTAATAGCAATTCCGTTTCTCTTGACTGCAGTAATAGCACTTTCTAAGGCCTCATTGCCAGGGTCATTGGAGCTCAGATCAATCTCCTCAAAGTCCACAGGAATCTAAGCACGACAAATTAACTATGTTGACATCAAGCAGTTATCACTAACATGTGCAAAGGCGAATATTCTTTTAATATGCTCCATCATCTCCGGACCGATTCCATCACCGGGGAGAACTGTACAGGTGTGTCTCCCACCATATTTGGCTTGTGGAATCTCAAATAATAACGAAGTTTATAAAAAATTTAGAACAAAGCAATAGGCTTAAATTAAATTGAGCCCTCGAAGTCTCAATTTCATTAGTAAAATGCTGAATTTCTCTTAAAATTTAATTTGACAATTTTTCTTAAGTTATCTAGCTCTAAATCTCGGCTTTCTAACAAGCTATCAGACTCTACTGAATAATTAGGGATATATAGATTTGAAAAGTTTGGCGCTAGTAGCGAATACCTCCCCCCCCCCAAGAATCCGACCTTTTAAAATTGCTGTAACTACCCTTGCAAACAACAAGTTTAGGCTTAGCCCTTAGGCTTGGGGGTAGGCCAGCGTACGGAAGTTGTGACTAATAAAGAGTTTAGGCATATTTTCCGGGGTCTGGGACATAAATTTGGGTACTTTTTACTTAAGTAAAAAAGGTGAAAATCGTTGGGGGGGGGGTGGTATTCGCTACTAGGGTCAAAACTTCAATTTTTTAAAACCTCTCAAACTCCATACTTCAAAAAAATTAAAAAAATTACAACAAAAATTTAAAGAAAAACGTCAAAATAAAATTTACTGGTGAAATTCAAACTTTTGAGGGTGCACTTGAGTTATAGCCAAAACAATAATGGTTATTTTAAGGGTGGTAATTTTTTCCCCGTAGAATTCTCATTTTCGCCCGCCAGCTAAAAAGTTGGGTTTTGGGGTTTACTAGAGGGATTTGAACTTTTTGCGAATAAATTTTGCGTGCATCAGAATCTCACTATGGTCGGCTCAATCGCCCAAAATCCCACCCCCAACCATTCAGAATCACGATAAACTACTTTGGACCAATTTAAACCAGTATTTAACTCCCTGTACCAGTTTTTAGGGTGGGATTCTGGACCAATTATCATAGTAGGACTCTGATTCGCGCAATTAAATTTTCACAAAAAGTTTATCCCATTTCAGTAAACCCCCAAAAACCAAGTTTCAGCGGATTTTGGCCTCTCTGAGGTAAGATTCTGAAAGATCCACAGGGATTCATGAATAAATCCCTGTGTCTATGTCTTACGTGAGATCCGATTAGACAGTCCAAATAAATACCCATGGAAAGCGAAAAAATAGTAAACTCGACACTTAAATGTCATTCTTCAAAAGCCTACCCTATTGCCAGGCAATGCATGTGTTCGAATATCTGAATACAGTCGAAGCTGATTTTTGACAGCCTTGAATACATCAGCAGAAATGTTGGAAGAATTTAGACCACAAACCATTCGGCGGTGGATTGCCAACATTTCAAAGCCTCAAAACAACTTTTTAGTCAATAACATTAAATTTAGTATCGCCACCACACAATAAAAATTAGCGTCATGGTTGATAAGAATAAAAAAATTCAGATAAGAAGAGGAAAAGACCACATAAATAACGTATTTGGGAATCGTATATAAGTGTAATGATATTTGGCATTTATCGCTATGATCTTTAGTTGATTTCATGGGTGTGAGCCAAGGACCCTTGCCAAAATAAGTCTCTTGTGAGAAAGAAAAGAGTTCCCTTGCGCACTTAATGTCACCTCGTGTGTTTTTGGTTGATCGACGAGTTTGTTTTTGCAACCAAAAAATAAATTTGTAAAGTGCAAAGGTAAACAATACGAATAATTATTCTGTGGAAAAACAAACCATTCAAAGAATTGAGCTACAATATTAGGGACATTCATAAAACACACAAGAATTACAAGAAGTTTACCAGTTCTAGCTAATGTCCAGGAAGAGAAAAGTCAGAGGTTTTGACTCAATGCACGAGAAAATAGGGAATTTTTCTAGTTAGAGATAAACATTTTCCTGAGACTAGGCCGATCGATTGAACAAAATTAAAACAACAGGGCAACTTGAAAGAGCAGAAAGCAGAGAGAGAAGCAGTGGCCAGTTTATTTGCTAAGAACTTTTGACTACACCTGTTATGTTTCGTTGGTCATAATGTGTGTGTATCACTAAGCACAATTAATATTTGCAAGCGATTTTTTAATTTTTCAAAAATCACGTGACCGAGTACATTCAACTACAATTTTTAATCATAGACGATAACTCTGAAGTCCGTAGATTGAACCAAATTAGTGCTGATCGCATAAAAATAACTGTGTGCTTGGTTAGCTATATTTACAGGGTGTGTCAAGAAATTTTAGGTTTCTAAAATGGCTGTAACTTCTCTCATAGAGCTATTTTCGAAATTCTGTTTTTGCAAAACGATTTTTTGGCCGACAAATTTTTTTTGGTATATAGTTTTGTATGTATATATATAATATCATAAACACGATTTTGGCTTGATCCCTCCTGTGGTTTGGGTCCCTCTCTAGATGGCTGCTGGGTGGGAAAGACATAAAAAACAGGGACCAAGCGAAAATCGCGTTCTTGACATTATACACCAAAAAATTACGTCGGCGAGAAAATCGGTTGGCGAAAACAGAAACATCGAAACCCGCTCCTTAAACAAAGTTACGGACATTCTAATACCCTAGGACTTCTTGACATCCTCCACTTCAATCAACCATACCAACGCGAAAACCTTCCAAGCAGAATGCTGCGGTCATCAATACCTCCCCAGAGCACAACCCATAGATACGAACCACGACAAGCCGTCAAACAACTTTATTTCTTACGAATAAAGCACAAGCACAAACAACAACAACATACTTCTATAAAGCTCGGGACAATAACGCCCTTTTACTATTGAACAGCGAATAATTAACCTATTAAAAATTTTGCTTTGAGTTTTTTTCAGGAGGAGCCGCTTCAGCCACCAAGACGCGCAAATAGTCAATGAAGCAGGGTCGACCGGCCCGTCGATTGGACGGAGCCTTTTCGGCCCTGTACATTTTGTCCTTCAAAAGCACACGTCGGACAGCATACATGTTGTTCAGGTTCTCTTCAGATGTCATCAAAGAAACCGAATGCTGGAAATAAAAATGTTCATACACGGCAATAACATTTGTACCGAATTACCCGCATCTTTTCATTCTCCAAACGGAAGCCACCCTCATATTGAGATTTGCGCATGCTGATTATGACATTGTGCTTGGTGTCAAAACAATCGAATTCACGGCTCTTTTCTGATGGTATTTGCTTAAAAAAAATACTAATAGACATTCATTGCACGCTGGTGTTAAAGACAAACCTTATTAAGATGAAGATTATCCACTTCGAAATCCAAACGGACTGGACTGACTGCCTAAGCATGGTCATATTATCAAAAAAAACCGAAAGGTTGCAGCACTAACATAGAACATTCTTACAGCCTCAAGACAAGATTCCGCACATCCAGTGATGTAATAAGACGTCGGCGTAAGACCCTTGCTCGAGACAGGAAAATGAATTGTGGCACCACTCATTGTGGAAATCGTTCGCATCAACACACCTGAAAAACAAGAATTAACCGCTATCAGGAAATGTAAGTTTGACCATCAGGAGAGCCCACAACCCATCGACGCTGCAACACTGGGATCTCCAATCGAGCGCAGAATTCATTCTTGACAGCCTTAAGGAACTTTACATTTTTAGGAAAGGAGCTGAGAAACATTAATTAACCAAATCAAACAGGAGAATACATGCTTCCTTGCTAGCCTTCAAAATTTCTTCTCGATCAGAATAAGAGCCGCGAATAATCAGGAAAGGATCCTAAAGACGACATAGACGCACATGAAATACAAAAATTTGTAACAAATATACCTTTCCCACAGATCGACTGTACCAATTCGGCGCTTGCGCTACATTAAAATGAATTCTTCCAAATCTAGACAATTTCCCTTGAGGGGCACACCAATCCATTACAAAACTGCTCAGACTTTTTCCGGCAGCAACTGATCGAGCCAAGGCGGTTTTCACGCATTTCAATGAAATAGCGATGGTAATTGGTGAAAGATTCTGAAAAAGTATAAAAAAACTCAATTTGAAAGTGTCGCAAACAAATTTTCACCCTTATTCGACGCTGAGCCTCATCGATACTCGGAAATTCTCCACAAATAGTGACCTAGAGAATAATTTATTATGGCAGGACCAGGCCTGTGCAAGGGCCGGCTCACTGGGCCCACCCGGCCTGGTCCAAACCCACTTTTTAAATACATAAGCTGCCCCGGAGATTTCATTCTTGTAGCTGAGATTCCAGACTACAATACGGATACAGTCAAACCCGATATAGTGCCCCCTGAAGTTCGTTCCCGCCTAGGGTCCGACACTTTTTTTAACCCAATTTGCAAAATATTTTATCGATTCTGTTATGAAAGTCTGGTCGCAAATATCGTGAGGATTCCGATTTTGCCGATCGTTTTTGAATAAATATACAGTTTTGTTATTTAAAAACCAAAACCTCGATATAGTGGCCCCTTTAGAAAATTAGAAAGCCACGGGTAATATCCGTATTGTAGCCTAAAATCTCAACTACAAGAACAAATCCTTCGGGCCGACTTATGTACTTAAAAAGTGGGTTCGATGCCGGCCCGCGTAGAAGTCTGGGAGGGACCCAATAAAACAATTAACAAGTAAGGAGAACTGATAAATCGGAATTACTTGATTGAAAAAAGCAGGATTTCTTCGACATCTGCGACATATTGATCGGCGAACTGAATTATACAACCAGTGTCATGCATTATATCGGCGATAGAGTCATTTTCCGTCCAAGCTTCAGTTTGACCCACCAAGCTCGCGAAGTCATTGTTTTGCACTTCCATTGTCATCTTGATTGTTCGAGGCAGAGAGGGCTGAACATTTGACTCAAATCATTCCAACCGATCCTTAACCAAAAACAATTACTCTAGGCAGAGTGGCACCAGTCATTTGGAACCGATAGTTGCAGCTCATAAATTGACGCATTTGCTCAAAGCAGAGAAGATTCTGTTGACGAGATTCATTCAGCATCTAAAACAGAAAAATATTGAACATGAAGAGTACTTGGACGCGTACGGCGGAAGATTGCTGGCTCGAATGGAACATGTTGCAATTGCATCCTCGACTTTCATTCTTCTGTACACTTGTCACGATTATTAACGGTGGATAGCGCGAAAATCTAAGATCGAAACCTGGACAAAAAATTGTTACTGAAAGTACTGATATAAAAAATGACATTTTCTAGATTGATTGACAAGCGAAAAAAGGTAGACTGTAACACCCCAGGGGGACCACGGTAAACCACGTAGAGAGAGTATCTGGATGTTTATTATTCATTTTTTACCCCGTTTTGGTCACTAGAGCTTGGCAAAAAGAGTCTCTATAAGAATCTATGATCGTGAGTCTTGCTCGGAATCATGCCTAAGGTAAGTGAGTGCGCGCATCTCTAACTCTCAGGCCCTCTGCGCCCTCGAAAAAAGTTTAGACGCGCACACACAGGCGTATCCAGGAGGGGGGGGGGGCTAGCTAGGCTATAGCCGCCCCCGCCCCTCCCCCCGTCAGGATTTTGTTAGCCTTTTTTTTTCGTTTTTTCAGCCTTATTTTGGTTTTTTTGCCAGTTTAGCCCCCCAAAACAATTTTTGGCTAAGGTTACAATACCCCCAGCACTCAGGTTTACTTGACCCAGCACTTAGGTTGAAATTGCGAAAAAAATTATTTTTTTTCATTAAACTTTAACTTAAAGGGGCATGCCCACCTAATAAGAGAGGTGGCCCGGGAATTCAAAAAAAAAATCCTAACCATTGAACTTCTTTACGGATTTTTCGTCTTGGTTTCTAACAAAACAATGCCCAGAATTTGATTTTAGGTATGGTTTGTTAGAAACCAAGTTCAAAATCCGTACAGAAGTTCAATGATTAGGAATTTTTTTTGAATTCCCGGGCACCACCTCTTATTAGCGTGGGCATGCCCTTTAAGGTCGCGAAATTCCATTTTCTAGTCAAATTACCACATTGTAAACCTGCTCCTTCGAGGCTAAGGTTCCTTCGAGGCTAAGGTTTACAATACCCCAGCACTCAGGTTACTTGACCCCCAGCATTCAGGTTTACCTGACCCCCAGCACTTAGGTTACCTAATACCTAAATTGGTGTGGTTGAACCTGCGTGAAAAAGTAAAGCTGAGTGCTGGGGTCAGGTAAACCTGAGTGCTGGGGTCAAGTAAACCTGAGTGCTGGGGGTCAAGTAAACCTGAGTGCTGGGGGTATTGTAAACCTGCTCCCAATTTTTTAAAAATTCAAATTTTTTACCAATATTTATAATTTTAGGCTTTTTTAAAGAACTTTCCGCCTTAGAGAATTATTTTATGCGCCTTCCTATACATTGTTTTACAGAAGTACTTTCCTTTACTTTTTTATTACTTATCTTAGGGCCATCTTTGGTTTTCTTATGGCTTTTCTACCCATTGAAATAATTTGTGCGCTGCTTATTATCAAATAATTTAGTGCTTAAGGCTGTATATGTAATTATGTAATTAATCATGTAATAATTAACTTTCTTTATTCGTAGCAGTTTTTTATTTAAGAGTTAGTGGTGTGAAACGCGCTGCAATGATAACCTTGTTAGATAGCCAAGAGCCTGAGGATCATTTTGACACGAAAGTTGTATCTAAAGGAATAAAAAAGAAAGATAAGCAAGGTTTGCACCCACTGGGATTCGAACCTGGGAGCAGGGTACTGCAAAAGGTCCTAAATAGGACTATTTTTAGGACTATGTGGTCCTAAAATAGTCCTAAAATAGGACTATTTTAAAAAGGTCCTAAAATAGGACTATTTCGAAAATAGTCCTATTTTAGGACTATTGTTTTCTTACACCAATTTAAATTTGCATTAGAATTTGCATTTTATATTGTATCTCTTGTTCGTTTTTTTTCGTTTTTTACAGTTTCTTCTTTTCGAAGGTTTTTTTTTTTGTGTGTAAGTTCTTTTTGTTGCTCATTTTGCTGTCTTTTTGCATTGTTTTATTTATTTTTGTCATCACACATTGTTAGATCGTTTGTGTCGGTAACATGTTGGTTTTTACTTTCTTATACGTTCATTAATATGTATCATTGACTTTCATATGACATAAGACCACTTTTATAAGAGAACGCATCATGATGAGAGCTGATGTTTTTTCTGTCGATAGACGGTTTCGCAAATCTGTAGCCACTAATCCCAGTGTTGAGAACGCGCGCTCACTTGTTGCACTAGAAGCAGGGATACACAATATTTCTTTTGCAACTTTCGACAGTATTGGGTAAGCCTGAAAACTATGTTTCGAGTAGTTCTTCGAATACATTAAAATAACATTTGCATTTTTTGACCAGAACACGAGTGGATCAATGTTCAACATGGGAAGCGTCGTGATGCCTGCAGCTCGCTTTCAGAGGATTCAATGTTTCCACAATGAAGTCGCTTTTCTCTAAGTCCATTTTGATTCATTCCGTCGTTATCGAAACTTTTGTGCAAACCGTCTTAACCGCTTCGATTGCTAATTTGCTTTCACAGAATACGTCACGGTTAAAAATTATCAACCTGTTCTTTGTTCATTTGTATACTTTCGGAAATTTTCTCTAGTTTGTTGGTTTTATGAACGGGTCAAGGTAAGCCGCCATGAGGATGAGATTTGCATCCATTGTGTCGATTTTCTTATCAATAGCTTCTAACTGACATCCCAAGAGCACTGACGGAGTGTTGTCATCTCCGCGATTGGCATACTCACTGGCAATTTTTTCGCAGTTTTGCGAATTTTGAAATGACGAGAATATTGTGATTGTTTTTTCAGCCTGAATACTTTATGGTTAGATTGATTGATGTTTTAGATGATGCGTGTTTATTTACCTGCAACTCTTTCATTGGCTTTTCGAAGTGTGTCATGAACTCGACTAATTCAGTGAAGTTATTTAGCGAACGAGTTAGGATGATTAAATCAGCCAAGAGATCCGGAGCATATCACTTATCTTCTCATCATTCTGCCGAAATCTCTGAGGAAAGTTTTGACCATTCAAGCTTACTCAGCCAACGTGTCTCAACTGGCAAATATAGCGAGTTTCCCAGTTCTTGCCTCAGCATAGATATTCTGCGTGCCCGACTAATAAATGTGTGCAATTGATCCAGCTTTGTACTGAATGTTTGAAGGTGACGAAGAGCTGCTTCATTCAAAGCGTTTGTTCTATACGGCGTTATTGCTCTTTGGCGATAGTGTTCAGAATGTGGCAGGAACAAGGCAGATATTTTTCTTAATAAGGAACAATAATACGAGGGCTTTTTCATTCTTAGAAACGATTTCTCACCTCTCTGTCTAAAAGCGTTTTGATATTGGCTCCTTCATCTGTTACAACAGCAATTTTTCGTGTATCATCTTCGTTTAGGTCATTCTTCTGCATTATTTCTGTGAAATAGTTGAAGATGTTTTCTGCAGTCTTTGTGAAGCCAGTGGGAAAGGCAGAAAAAAGAGAAGACAAAATGAACGCAGCTTCCATTGCAGGTCAATGAAGTGTGCAGTGATGACCAAATAATCAGCCTATTTAAAAAATATATATAAGTTCGGTCGATCACTAAGTTAACTCACATTGTCTTGTGAAAGATCCATTGTGAATGCAACGCCATTTGCTTTCATATGATTCACAAGTGAAGGTATCACTCGTTGCTCCGCATCAGCAAGTATTTTTATCGACCTTGCGTGAAAAGTTGATGGATGAGGGATAAGAGCACTAGCTTTGAAATCGATCCCTGCGCTGTTTTGCGCTATCCTTTAAATGTCTGGGTTCACTTTCTGTTATTGAAATTCCTCTTTTTCTCTTACGCTATCTCTCCAATTTTTGCGCGAAATTCACAAATCCTGGACTAGATACAAAGTGGAAAGACGGCAATCTCCAATGACCATTTCCGTTGCAGCCTAGCCACGTGTTCTTTTGATGTCACGACTCCATTTGCGATCTTCATGGTGTTCTCGTGCATGCTCTCTGAAAAAAAGCATGAAAAAAAGAATGCTTTTTTGAAAGTTTCATACATACCGGCACTTATTATTACTGGTGGAGGCGTAAATTTTGTTTGCAAACTTTGCAGATTTTGCATGTAATTATATTGCCAGCCTCTAGACGTTGTCAAAAAACTGAGCTTCACTAGATTTTCCTGTTATTGGTTCTCGAGGTTAAGATTCCTTTAGAGAGTTGATCGAATATGTCTTGCTTTTTTACTCTGCATCTCTTTGCTAGGTGTTTGTGCAATGACATCGGCATTCATTTCCGGTGCTGATTGACAAGACTGTCGTCATTCATTTCGAGGAGTCTTCGAGCGCGTCATCTTGTTCATCAATGTAATAATCCTCTGAATTTTAATATGTAGTCTGAATTTATTCTTATTGAATCAGAACTGGATCCACCACAGCCGAAGGTTCATTTTCAGACATGACCTTCCCATCTTCCGTAGCCGGTGATTTTGCGGAATGCATTGACCCCATAAAAACGTGATCTCTAGCTGGTCCGCCTATTACTCCATGGTTTCCAATATTTCCTTGTCTATCGGTACAAGAGGTCTTCTATATTACTGCTTGTTGGTCCAGCGATAAGTGGCTGCCGTTGAAGCTGATTATTTTCCGGAAGTAACTGACGTTGGAGCTGGTTATTGTTTAGAAATGGCACCCCTCTGCTCTTTGCTTAAGCGTTGCTGTGCTTTTTTCAATGGGACCAACCGATTTTCTCGTTCAGTCGTTTCGGTAAACAATACAATGTTGAAACAAGACCAGAAAATGAGAAAATTACGTTTAAGCATGAGGATGTGATGAAACTATGACTAATCTAATTAAATTCTAATCCTCATACCCATAGACAAACATTCATCATTACAGTAATATCAAAAATAAGATTTCGCCGCTGCGCTTCTGCAAACGAGAAAAACATAATTTTTAGACATCATTGGAGTCATCTACTCTTAAATATTAATCAAATTTTCAGGTAAAATGATGCGCGTGAAACTTTTATTGATTTCCTTTTTCTGGCCCATACTGTCTTCGCTTCGGAAAAACTACTACAAACTCCGGTGTCAACCCCTGCGCTTCTCCGGAAAGACATCAGGAAGGCCTACCACAAGCAAGCACTGAAATTCATCCAGACAAAATTCAAGGCGATTCCTTAGCCAGAAAAGCATTCGTAGAGATGAAGAAGGCATACGATACTCTATCAGATCCTTCTCAACGTCAAAGCTACGACGACTACATACATGAGCAAGCAAACAAAAAAGCCACATAATTGATTGAGGAGAACAAAAAGGCCGCATTTTGATGGAGGTATAAGTGAAAGCAACGCCTTATACAGCAGTTTCTGTACTTATGTCCGGGATTATTGTGTGTCACTGTCGAACAACTACGCGCCGGGCTACAAGGACTATTTGATTAATCCGACCAGTAAGCTTCTAAATGTACGAAAAAACAGTATTCATGATAGAGATTTAGACGGCATTTGCCTGTGGATGATACAGCGCCGTGGTGTCGCGAGTGTGCCCACCTGAATTTGAAGCGATACGTCACCACGGAGGTCGAGCTTACTACTTTTGCGAATGATGTTCCCGACCCGTACTTTGAGCAGTTGCTGGATTGGATCGAAGCTTTTTGCTGCAGTAAGTTCCTAGTATATTTTTCTGAAACACTGCAATGATCCTTGATTACAGAGAGGACAAAAATGATCCTTCATGGGGTGGTCACTGGGACATCGCGCACTGATGCCGATCACGTTCGTTGTTCATATGTGGATAGTGGCCGATGTGGTCGACTGCATTGTGTGAAAGGCTTGCAAGGCACTAAAGCGAAGCAGAAATAGGTGGTGACTACTGCAAATGAAGTGATCTCTTTGAATTGAAAGGTTTCGCCTACCCCGGAAGTATCTATTTGTACAACGAAAACGAAAAGTTCAAATGTTTTTTACAAAACTTCCGCCTAAGCTGACAGATTTTATCGTGAAACGTACCAATTTCTCAAAACAATTCTGCTGTTGTTCTGTTGTTTCGTTTATTGAAGATAAAAAAGACTTCAAGCGTGTTTACTATAACAAGTAGTGAAAATAAAGATACAAAGAGATATTAATCAAAAACAAAAGAACAAAAAAGGTATAAGACGGACAACAAAACGAGCAGAAAAAAACAACTTTGTGCAAGCAAAAAGCCTCGGGAACGAATAACTGAGAAAAATTAAACAAAAGCAAATAAAAAATACAATGAAAATGCAATTGGTCTGAAAATCAAATAGTCCTAAAATAGGACTATTTTCAAAATAGTCCTATTTTAGGACTATTTTAAAAAATAGTCCTATTTTAGGACTATTTTCAATTTAGGACTAGTCCTATTTAATTCTAAAATAGGACTATTTTAGGACTTTGTAGTCCTAAATAGTCTTATTTTAAAGGCTTTAGGACCTTTTGCAGTACCCTGATGGGTGTATGAATACCGTATTCCTTAATAGGAGCACCGCTCTAATAAGCGCACCCCTCAACTTCAAGGGTTCGGATCTCGGTGCAGAGTCAATATTTGCAAAGCTGTTTTATTGCGTTTTCTTAACTCCCACGAGCTCTACCGGTTCCAATTTCAAGATTTTTTATTTTCACTCAAAAATCTCGAGATCAAATTCCAGAGTTTCCAATTTTCGGGAGATTGAAAAATAGGCGCACCGGTGCGCGTATTAGAGGAAATACGGTACGCTAGAGTTGTTATGAATTCTAGAGTTGTTATAAATACGCTAGAGTTGTTATATACTTTGAGTTGTTATGAGTTTGTTTCAATAAAATAGGTCGTTGCACAAATTGGTTGGTTTGGTAAGATCTGTTTTCTTGAGCATTGAATCATGACAAAAAGAAAATATTGATTACAAAGATTTTTTCGAAAACCGTTTCGAACTGACCGTTTCGAATCGACCGTTCTGAAACCGTTTCGAACTGATCGTTTCGAACTGACACCGTTTCGAACTGGCCGTACACCTTATGTTGAGCGATATCTTCTCAGATGTTAATCCCGATTTATGTTGAAATTTTTTGAGTTATGGCATTATATAGTGAGTGATTTATTTTCGGGCAACCTTTTTTTTGCAGCTAATTTACTTCTTTTTTGCAGCTGATTTCCAAAAGCTGATTCCGTAAACTTTTTGCAAATTCGATTGGGTGGATAAGAATTACAGTGCGATGGGCTCAATCGCTTAGAATTCCAGATTTTTGGTGGTTCCGAAGATTCAGGATAAAATTCTGAGCGATCAAGCCCATCGAACTGGAATTCTGATCCGCCCAATCAGATTCTCACAAAAAGTTTATCCCCAGATTGATCTATACACTTTCTATGGTTTTTTTTGTTGTTTTTCAGGTAATAATCCTGGACTCAAGTGAGAACATTGCAGGCGAACGTCAAAATCTTGGTCAAGGAGTACGAAATCGCAGGGTATATCATTGTTGGTTTAAGTTTGATTCACCTATCTTAACTTGGAAGCGTTTACTTGAAGAGGATTCTATTTCTGATTTCCAGGTTTGCTGGTCAGGTATGTTAAAGATTTTATCCATTTTGCGTCGCGAATGCACACAGCTTGACAAAGTAATTACACACATAACATCAGGTCGCATTTTTTTTGTTGGTTTGGCTACTGTTGACCTTGTCAAGCTGTGTGTGATCGAGATGTTACTCTCTATGTGCCTTCGTGCCCCAACCCCAAGACAGTATGGCTAGGCCGTGTAACATAACTGTCGGGCACGTCAACTTCTACAAAAGAGGCTGCCTAGCGAGAGTTGTCTGTTTTCATATTCCCTTTACTCATTTTCAGGTCTTCTGTGCCAAGGTATCCACATGAAAGATAAAAATAAATCGCGAGAATGACAAGTTCAAGGTTAGGTTTTTCCCCAATATAATCATAGGTCTTTTTGATAAGGTTCTAAGCGGGGACTCTTAGTCTTTTATGTGGATGAGTCCATGGGTCTAAACAGGAATAAGATAACTCATTTTCAGGTTTTGTCGAGAGTCCTCGCTCAGAAACCTTATCAAAAAGACCTATGATTATATTGGGAAAACCTAACCTTGAACTTGTCATTCTCGCGATTTATTTTTATCTTTCATGTGGATACCTTGGCACAGAAGACCTGAAAATGAGTAAAGGGAATATGAAACAGACAACTCTCGCTAGGCAGCCTCTTTTGTAGAAGTTGACGTGCCCCGACAGTTATGTTACACGGGCCTAGCCATACTGTCTTGGGGTTGGGGCACGAAGGCACATAGAGAGTAACATCTCGATCACACACAGCTTGACAAGGTCAACAGTAGCCAAACCAACAAAAAAATGCGACCTGATGTTATGTGTGTAATTACTTTGTCAAGCTGTGTGCATTCGCGACGCAAAATGGATAAAATCTTTAACATACCTGACCAGCAAACCTGAGAATCAGAAATAGAATCCTCTTCAAGTAACGCTTCCAAGTTAAGATAGGTGAATCAAACTTAAACCAACCAATGATTATACCCTGCGATTTTCGTACTCCTTGACCAAGATTTTGACGTTCGCCTGTAATGTTCTCACTTGAGTCCAGGATATTACCTGAAAAACAACAAAAAAAACCATAGAAAGTGTATAGATCAGCTAGAGACTCAGGTTAATTAAGCACCATAAAAAGGTGGCTAAGTCTACAAAAACATGCAAACCCGCTAATGCGGTAGTCGCTTTTCGTGCCACGTCGACCTCAAATTGTATATAGAAGAAGAAAAACATAACTCCATACACAAAGAATGAGCAAACAAATGATTAGCTGACGAAATTAAGAAATTTGCTGGTGAAATTCAGTATTTTGATACAAATTTGAATTTGCTGGTGAAAAAAAATAATTTGCTGGTGAAATCAGACTTTTGAGGCGGAATTCAATTTGAGCCTTATTTGGCCGACTAAATATTTAGACTTTAGTTGGCTAAAAGTCTAAATATTTGGTCGTACTAAATACCTAATTAGCGACTAATTATTTAGTGACTAAATATTTCCTGACTAAATAATTAGTCACTATTTATTTAGTCGTACTAAATATCACAACCTAGGCGAACCGACACTCATTAACCCTAACACTTTATTCACTTCAACAAGGATCTGCATAAATTTTGCCATGTTCTAAACATGCCATTGCACACATGTAATCCACACGCACTCTCCACTCAGAGATCGATATTATAGAAATCGAAATTATCATAGCCATCATCACTTTCTTCTCCTGGCTTGCCCTTTTTTTTGACGGCTTAACGTTCTTCTCCGCCTGCATGTTTAATGAATGAATGTTGAAATGATCAGAACGAACTAAGACTAGTGAAAACCAATCTTCACAAACAACGAACATATCCATTGGCCCACTGATGACCTGCTTCGGCTCCTTGGCCACAAACCCGCTATTTTCCAAGAAATAGTTCGTTCCGGCTTAGAAAAAGAAGGATGCCTGGCTGAGCACGGACTGGAGTTGGTCAGCATTGTGACTTTGTTTCAGGAAGACCTGCTTCTGTAGCTTGAACAGTTCATCACCATCCGTCTTGATGCGCTTTGAAGGAGTGGAGTGTCCAACATCGAGAATTTGAGCTTAGAAGTCTTTTCTTTTTTTTCTTCTTTTTCTCATCAACCACCACATCTGGCTATAAACAACAATAAATGAAGACCATTGAATTAGTGAACAGCTGGTTCAGAAAAACCCTACCTTTGTCGTTGTTTCATTTCCAAAAACCTGTTTAGCCTGCCGTGGAGCAGTCCACTTTTTTAGTGGGAAAAATTAGTCACTAAACTAAATATTTAGACTTTAGCCCCGAATTTAGTCGTTGTATTTGGTACGAAAAGTAGTCACTAATAAAAGTGGCCGATTAAAATTTTGGACTAAAGATATTTGGTACACAAAGTCTAAATATTTAGTTACTAATAAAAAGTGGACTTTAGCCTGTTATATTTGGTACGACTAATTTTTCGAAGATTTAGACTTTAGACTTTAGCCTAGAAGTCTAAATATTTAGTGACTAATTTTTATATTTGTACGGGTCCAGGACAAAAATTATTTTTAATTTAGGAGGGTTATTGAGGAGGGGTTATTTGGTGGGGCGGGTTATTTGGGTTTTTCACGGAAGGAAATCAGCTGCAAAAAGAAGTAAATCAGCTGCGAAAAAGGTTTGCCCATTTTTTCAACCACTAAAAATGACCTCTTTTCTTAAAAGACCATACTTGTAGATGATAATGGGAATTTGGCAAATTCAAAAAGGCACGGGACACGTTTTTTACTCCAATTATATTTTTTAAATGGCTATACCTAGTTGTGCCCGGTAAATACTACTTTTCACCAGTAAATTTGAATTTCAAACAAAATACTTATTTCTACCAGTAAATTACTGATTTCTACCAGGAAATTACTGATGTTTACCAGTAAATTTCGTGGGAATTGGAATTTCAGTCGGAAAATATGTTCAACTGGTCGGAATCACACCCCAGGGTGACTAGAAGCCCCTGGGCTTTCAGATGAGATATCATTTGCTACAATATGCTGGGAAAAATTTGATTTTCAAAATGTTTTATCAAAAATGGGACAAATTTTTTTCCTGGGTAGTGCTCTAAACAGGTTTCGTGTGGTCATTAGTCACATATTTCAAGGATTTTTCGTTAAAAACATAGAGCAAGAAATTTGCTACATCTCTGTGGAAAAATTAAAAAAGAAAAATGCGCATTTTCGCGATTTCATGCGAGACGAATAAAAAAGTACTAAAAACGACCATTTTTGACTAGAAAAAATGAGTTGTTGACTATAAACTTTGTTGACTATAAAAAAAAATTTGTTCTTCTATCAAAAATCTGCCTGAAGAGCCTGTTCTAGAGATCTCGGGCTACATTTCGGTATATTAGGTATCGCAAAAAGTCCTGCTTTTTGGGTTTTGTCCGTGAAAAAATTTTGGCTGAAATTTTCTTGTATTCAGGTATATGAATATGGTCCGAACAAGACGTCAAATTGAGGCAAGAACAGTTAGAATCAAGCCAAATCCGAAAACAACAAGTGCAACAGAAGCTGCGTCGAAGGCGAAGCGGGTGAAAAAAGAAAGAATGCAGGAATGTCCGGGACAGAACTGTCCGGACAGACGTGTCGGGACAGAAATTTCCGGGACAGAAGTGAATGGTTCCCTATATTCCTAACCGAGGTTACTGGCTCGAATCCCTATGGGTGCTCACAAGAGTTGGCTCGGAATCGATATTTGGACCGGAACCGGAATTTTAGATTTGTGAAAACCGGAACCGGAATTTTATTTTTGCGGAAACCGGAACCGAAATCGGAACGGGAATTTCACTTTTGCCGAAACCAAAACCGGAGTCGAAAAAAAGAAGTTTTCGAAAAAAATCGCTTCCTTTTTACATGATTTTTTGTATATATTGATATTTAACACGAAAAATTCGTTTAAAAGTTGAAAATACGCGTTCAAAATCAGCTGAGCAAGAGCAAAGTTATGATACAGTTGGGCTCGGAATTGATATTTGGACCGGAACCGGAATTTCAGTTTTGTGAAAACCGGAACCGGAATTACATATTTTTTCGCGACCGGAACCGGAATCCAAAAAAGAACCGGAATTCCGGGAAACCGGAAACGGAATTCCGGACCAACTCGGCTAGGGGAGATTTGCCAAAAACGAAATTTGCCAAACACAAAATTTGCCAAAACGAAATTTGCCAAAACGAAATTTGCCAAAACGAAATTTGCCAAAACGAAATTTTCCAAAACGAGATTTGCCAAAACGATATTCGGCAAATTTAAATAGGCTCTCGGAATATCTTTAGTTAATTTGCGTCATTGACTTCAGCAGTTGTTTCTTTTTTACTGATACACATATTTAGACAGCATGAGCGAAATAAACAATTCCAGCGATAGCGAAGGAAGTACGCCAGATGTAGGTCAAATAGAAGTTCTTCTCAATAACCACCAGATTCGCATGATGATGATGGCGGCCACGATGTTGAATGTATTCGCCTAGATTCCCTGAAGCAAAAATAATAAAAATGTAAGATATTGAGGAAACTACCGATCCAAACCGACATCTTGCATCCACGGTGACGACGGTCTGTGCAGTAATACACTGATGCGTCCCTCTTATTGACTTCACCATTGTTTTGTAGAGTGTCAAGAGTGGTTGAGAAGCTAAAGTAAAAGGAGTAGCCTGTAGAACGATATAATTCAAACACTATACGCGTCTAAAAGCTTACCACCGATCGCAAGCATTCTCTTCTTTCTTGAGCTTTCCATCATATCGATTCTTGGTGGATCTGGATAGACTTCTATTTGCCCTACATCTTGCGTACTTCCTTCGCTATCGCTGGAATTGTTTAATTCGCTCATGCTGTCTAAATATGTGTATCAGTAAAAAGAAACAACTGCTGAAGTCAATGACGCAAATTAACTAAAGATATTCCGACAGCCTATTTAAATTTGCCGAATATCGTTTTGGCAAGTTTCGTTTTTGGCAAATCTCCCCTAGCCACCAACTCTAGTGCTCACCTTATTTTTTACCTCATTTTGTCGATTTGACTTAGTTTTATTTTTCAGGCCATCCAAGCGGATATCCACTTGACCAGGAAGTACCTACCCCAGGTATTCGGGTTCGGGTGGGTGAAGTCGCAATTTTGCCCCTAACAAACCTGATTTCCTACACAATTTTAAGTTAGACAAAATGGTTTATTTTTTGGAAATTTTAGTTTTTTCAGGCCGATGAGGTGGATATCCACCCGGTCAGGAGTTACCCAATCCAGCTTAGCTTTGAATGCATTTGAGGTAGATTGGGTAGCTTTCAGATGGTTTAAATAGCCTGCAAATGATTTCAGTTTCCTGCAGGTAAATTCAGGCTTAATTCACCTTTAGGTCCCCCCCCCCCCCCAATTTGCCTTGGTCCCCCTGTTGTTTTTTTTGAAAAAATGCCTTGGTCCCCTGTCCATTATAGTTATATCAAGGCATTTTCCAAAAAAAAACAAGAGGGGGACCAAGGTAAATTTGGGGGGGGGGAGGGGACCTAAAGGTGAATAGAGCCAATGATTTCAGTTTCCTGCAGGTAAATTGAGTAGTCTCCAGGTGATTTGGGTGCAATCTAGGTGCTACCGAGCGATTTCAATAATCTCTAAGTGGGTCGGGTCTCTCCTGATCACCAGGGACAGAATGACGAACAAGAATCATCAGAGTTTCGTAATTTATCCTTCAAATATTTAAGAAAACAATAGTCAAACCGTAAAAACTAAGCATAATTTCTCGAAAATTTGTGAAAAAAAGTTTTTGTCCTGAGACTGAGGAGTCAGAGTGAAGGTTTGGAGAGTGAGGAAGTGATCAAAATCCGAACCCTCACTCGGTTTCCCACTCTTCCAAACCTCACTCCAAACCCTTACTCGGCTATTGGGAATCCCATTGGGACACGTGAGGGTTCGGAGTGAGGGTGCAGATTTGAGTGAGGAGCGAGGGTTTGTAATTTGGTGTCCAATGGAGAGTGAGGGTGCGGAGTGAGGGTTCGTATCAGTCATTGGGGATGCACCTTAAGTGGCCTAAGTAGCTCAGCGGTATAGTGGCGTTGTGTGGTGTATGTCGATCTCAAGAAAATTTTGTGTCGATACGCTACAGTTGCTAAAAAAGTTAGTACACAATAAATGATTTAAAAATAATTTCGGAGTAAAAAAGTGTCCCGCGCGCATTTGAATTCGCTAAATTTCCATTGTCCTCAACAAGTATCGGACTCGGACGTTTGGCCCCTCCTATGAAAAGGGACGTTTAGCACCCTCTACATGAAACGGGACATTTGGCTCTCTCCTATCAAAAAAAGACATTTGGCACCCTAGGATCAAAAAGAGACGTTTGGCCTCCTCAATCTCATTTGGTCACCCTCATTTAGGCGCCAATTTCAAAATGTCTTATTTTCGAATTCAAAACTGCGGTTGTAATGGTAACTTGATTCTTAAAGGATTATTAGGTCTCAGAGGGGATACATTGTCTCGAGAGCTAAAATTAAAAATTTTGTGTAATTTCGCTCGTAAAACTCCAGTACCGAAAGCATGGATAGTAAAACCCCCATATATTCAGCGGGGAAGAGTATCACCTTTAAAATTAAAACATTTAGGCAAATGTATTTTAAAACCACGGTATTCTGACCAAAATCATGTCATGAACACTGTTAAATAGTTAAAGACGTCGATTTTGAAAGCCAAAACCCCAGTACCAAGCATGAAACGAGGTATTGACCTTATTACCTGGAGGGTGTAGTATAGAGATGATGCCTTTAGCTTTTCGGGACGGGACAGGATTCAAATTCGAAAATTTCGGGACGGGACGCGGGACGAAACAGGTCAAAATTTTATATCGGGACGGGACCCTGGGACAGGGAAGATTTTCGGGACGGTCATAAAAATTTCCGAATTTCAATCCTATATGCTTTATTCATCTCTCAAACAAAACAAACAATTTAACTATACCAACTTGGTATTTTTGTTTTGGTATTACCAAGGGGCCGTTGTTATTAACAACGGTCCCTCGGTACTTGTTGACAACTTGTTAATATCGAGGGTTGACTGTAATTAGAAGTAGAAAGTAGTTTTTGACAAATTGAATTTTTTCGGGACGGGACAAGACGGAATTTAAATAATTTTTCTTCGGGACGGGACACCGGGACGGGACAGGTGTCAAAAAATTTCCGGGCGGGATTCCGGGACGGGACGATTCTCTAAAATTGACGGGACGGGACGGAATTGTCCCATCCCATCATCATCTCTAGTGTAGTATACTCATTAGTTTAACACACAATACCTAAAGTTAACTCTCAATGCCCAAAAAACCTTAACTCTAACTCCAATACCCTAACCAACTAAGTAACCCACCTGGATACCTGATAAGTAGATGACACTAGGTGAGTACCACTGCCGAGGTAGTACTAGAGGTATCCTCAGCTACCTAAGGTATTTCCTAGCTCGATACGGGGATTCCGAATAGCAAAATTGCTATCTTGGTATTATCAAGCCGTGTTTAGGGTACCAATTTTGATTAAAATATTGATAAATATTGAAAAATATCGATATGTTAAAAAATCGTCCCTTTTTGATAGGAGTAGGCCAAATGTTCTTTTTCGATAAGAGGGGGCCAAATGTCTCGTTTTATGTACAGGGGGCCAAACGTCACGGACCGAACAAGTATGATCGTTTAAAACGGATAGTAGTGGTCCGTTTTGTATATGCTCATATGTGTTGGTGCGTTTTGGGGCTCATTTCACTCGGCTTGAGCAGCTATCCAAGAAGGCTGTGAAAATTTATCAAGTTTCAAATTCCGCGCAAGACAATAAACAATTCATTTTTCTATTTGTCTTGAGCGGAATTTGAAACTTGATAGCATTTTTTGACGTTTAAAGGACCATGGTTTTTGCGCGCAGTGGCATGTGCAAAATTTGAATTGGCGAGGGACACTTCTCTTTCGTCTATCAGTGTACTCTTTCGAGTCGTTCGCCATGACTCCAAAGAGTAAAGTTTGAGACAAAAGAGGAGTGTCCCTCGCCAATTCAAATTTTTCACATTCCACTGCGCGCAAAGAGCATGGTCCTTTAAGAGCACTTCACATGAAAATCGACCATGCTGAACACGAATCCGGTGTCAGATTTCAAGATTGTGATCGTGAATTTTTTTTCAAAAAAATTTGCCTTGTTCCCCCCTGTGCTTTCTGATTAAGATTGGCCTGTCTTTTCAACTTCAGAGGTCCAGATACCCCGATCTGCCTTCAATATTGTTTGGACGATTAAAATCGCATTGTTTGAGAAAAAATGCACGAATTGAAATGAGTGATTTTGGTTTAAATTGGTCAGAGTCCAAAGTTTTCGCAACAATATTGTTATTTTTCACAGCCATCTTGTAGAGCTACTCAAACCGAGTAAAATCAGCCCAAACACGCACTATTTAAAAAACGAGTTTATTTTTGGTAGTTGAAAATAATTGCCCCACTATAAAAAGCCGTAACTCAAAACTTTTAGACTAATTTGGAGTTGATGTCTGATAGAATATTGC
Organism: Ditylenchus dipsaci; assembly: GCA_004194705.1. Lineage (NCBI taxonomy): Eukaryota > Metazoa > Nematoda > Chromadorea > Rhabditida > Anguinidae > Ditylenchus > Ditylenchus dipsaci. The sequence continues at coordinate 60,670 of SADC01000336.1, read as the reverse complement.
TCGGAATTTAATTTTGAGTCGTTTGGTATATAAAATGTACGGGATAAAAAAGTCAAAAAAATCGCGGTGCCACGAAAATCTTCAAAATTACACATCATATCTCTTGAAAAAACCGTACAGAGGTTGATTATTCAGGATTTTTTTTTTGAATTGGCGGGCACCACCTGTAATAGAGTGGGCATGCCCTTTAATGAATTTTCTTAACTCCCACGAGTTTACTTGGTCCCAGGGATCCCAACCGAAATTTTGGAAAAAAGCAGTGCCCTTCAAAAAAAGGCTTTTGTTTAAAAAAATTGAAAAAATTCAAGGAAAAATGGAATTTTTAGTTTTTGAAAAATATAAAAGTATAAAAAAAATTTTGAGCATATTGCCTTTTTTCTCAGCTCAAGAAAAAAGGGCAGCCGTCGAAAAAAAAGGCAAGTTGGAAACCCTGCTTGGTCCCGCCTCATGTGCTTTTTTATGAATTACAGGGTGGACTGAGGCAAAACCCAGATTTTTGGATGACTTCATTTCATTTTTTATGAAGATACTTCTATGAGTAAATCGACCACGCTGAGTGCGAATCTTGCCTCAAAACTTGCATATATCAACTAAACATAGATTTTAATTGTTTCAAAAAAATGACATCTCTTAATCACCACTTGAAAGCGATTTTTGTTATTTTGAACCAAGTATCAGAAAATTTTGTTACCTCGGTTTCTGACACCTATTTTTCTGACCCATCGGGCAGAGGAGGTTGTTTTAGGCAGAATTTTACGGATCAGGTGTCGGGAAAAGTCCAACTTCCATGGATCACTGCTCACTTGTAAACACAGACTGGCAAAATCCACAGTCTATTTGTTCGTTTATTCTTCAGAAATTTTCTGTCCTGTGAAAAAAGATTTTCTAAAACCATTGTAATATTTCTAAAAAAGCCTTTTTTTGTAAAAAGGCATTTTTACCGTATTTCCTCTAATAGGCCGCCTGGGTGTCTTATTTTTCAAACCCTCAAAAATCTGAAAATTTTAAGGTCGATCTCGAGATTTTCGGGTGCTCAACCAGAATCCAAAAAGTGGAATCGGTAGAATTTGCGGGAGTTAAAAAACTCAATGAACAGTTCTGCAAACATTTTCTGTAGGCCAAGATAGAGATTCCTGAAGTTGAGAGCGGCGGCTTATTAGGGGGAGGGGCGACCTATTATAGGAAATACGGTTTGGAAATACAATTTTGGCATATTTTGTCGTCATTTACGAGTCGCCCGCCCTTCCAAAAATTTCAACTACTCTATCAAAAGGATCTGCTTTTTCTCTGTCAAATTCACCGAAAAGATTAAAAAACAAGCATACAACAGTTATTTACCTCCGAAAGAAGATCACCCTGCATCAACTCTTCCAATAACATACTGACGTAAAATACTTTTTCGATAAGTAAACTTTTAATTATGACATTGGATTCGTGTTGCTCTTGAAACTGCTCTTGAAGTTCAAAAGTAATTAGCAAATTTGAAATCCGCTCAAGAAAAACATATTTTCAAATAACTAATTTTTTTGAATCTAATGTTTTTGTATCGAGCGAATTTGAAATTCGACAAGTAGTTTGAAACTCGAAGAGCAGTTTTACACTCAAATTGACAATGTTAAAGGGCCATTGAAGGGCCATCGTCTCCGACAACGGTTGTCCCCCGCCAATTCAAAAAAATTCCTAATCATTGAAGTTCTGTACGGATTTTTGAGCTTGGTTTCTAACAAAACTACACATAAAATTAAATTCTAGGCCTTGTTTTGTTAGAAACCAAGCTGAAAAATCCGTACAGAAGTTGAAGGATTAGGCAAAAAATTTTGAATTGGCGGGGGACAATTCAAAACAGGTGGCGATGGCCCTTTAAACACGGATTCGACGTCAACATTACAGGTTTACGCAGCGAAAAAAGTTTAAAAATGTTATTTGTAGAATTGATGAAAAATGATCTTCTCATGGCCGTAACACTCTGTTGCATACGTGTTTTTGAAATCTGTTTAGTTAACCTTTCAAATAAAGGGCAGAGATTTCGATAGATTAGTTCAAATTTTGGGAGGAAGTATTTGAAAAAGTCAGTCACAGTCTTACCTGTGATCTAACACTAGTGTCTGATGCAGATTTTTGTGCCCTATCACGTGAAAGTTTGGCACTTGTGCACTTGGGGGCCCCTTTTCTGGTTAACTGTAAATATGGTTTAAACGTCTCCTAAGTAATTTTTATACGCCAGAAACGATAAAAAAAAGTTGTTTCCTAACAATTTCCGCACTTAAAAGTGAAGTTTTTTTAAAAAAGTTGGCTACCAAAGATTGACCAACTGCCTTGGTCCCCCAAGGTAATTACCGTATTTACTGTATTAACTCCCCACCCTCTAATATGTCCCCACCCTACGGACCTTATATCTCAGCCTAGAGCGAACATTTCGCAAATCTGTTTTTTGCGTTTTCTTAGTTGCCGCGAGTTTACCTGATTCCACTTTTTAAATTTTGGTTGAGCACCTAAAAATGTCAAAATATTTTTTTCCGATTTTTAAAGGGTTGAAAAATAACTCCCCATGGGACTTAATACAGTAAATACGGTACACTAAAAAGGGTACCTACCGTAAAACCTCAATTAATCCGACCCCCTCTAATAATCCGGCCCCCTCTATTAATCCGGCCCCCTGGAAAGTAGTTAAAAAATAATCCGGCCGGCCTAATTAATAGAGGTTTTACGGTATACATCTTAAATAAAACCAAAAAGATGGAATTTGAACATAGTTTTGTTAGCTGGGGCCTACCGCATAAAGAAACTCTGGTATGCATATTGTTTTTATGCATCCAGAGTTACTCCGAGTTATTGGTGTCTAAGGTACGTGGATGTGCGCATCTCAACCCCAAGCAACTAAGCCCCCTGCGCCGCCTTCGGGGGCGCAGGGGGCTTGGTTGGTTAGAGATGCGCGCACTCACTTACCTTAGACATGATTCCGAGGGACCTTATGTACTTTGGGGTGGGGGGGGCCACCGATTTTTTCACCAAAATTTTTACGTTTTATATAGTGATCAAGTTAATTATGGTGATTTAATTGACCATGATCACTTTAATCAACATATTTTCTATGGTCACTAAGAGACGGTTAACATAATTATTATGATTATTAGAATCAACATGTAAAAATTGAAGAAAAAACCGAGGTGAAAAAATCGGTGGCCCCCCCCCCCCCCAAAGTACATAAGGTCCCTTCCGAGAGAGACTCTTGATCATACATGCATTAAAGACTCCTTTTTGCCCAGCTCCAGTGACCAAGACGTGGTAGGATACCTTAATATACGATATTTTACCTTGGGGACCAAGGCAGTTGATCAATCTTTGGAAGCCAACTTTTTTTGAGAACTTCACTTTTTAGTGCGGAAATTGTTAAGAAACAACATTTTTAGCGTTTCTGGCGTATAAAAACTTACTTAGTAACGTGTTAAACCATATTTACAGCTTGAACTTGCCTCAGAGAAAAAAAATGTGCATTTTTAGTCAAAATCAAAGTGTCAAGTCAAGTAAAAGTAAGGAAAATGGTTGTTTGGTCGCATAAATACTGACTTTTCTTAAAAGTTTAAATATCAAGATTGACCAGTTAATGCACTTTTGAAAGCTTAACAATTTCTCTAGAAAATTAAATGTAAGCCTTTTTTAAGGATTGCACAGGGCTGAGAAACGGACGGTTGAAGTTGAAAGAAGTAAAAAACCTCTATTTTTGCCTTATTTTGAGACATTTTAACTTCTTTCAACTTCAACCGTCCGTTTCCCAGCCCTGTGCAATCCTTAAAAAGGCTTACATTTAATTTTCTAGAGAAATTGTTAAGCTTTCAAAAAGTGCATTAACCGGTTAATTTTGATATTTAAACTTTTAAGAAAAGTCAGTATTTATGCGACCATAAAACCATTTTCCTTAGATTTACTTTGATTTTGACTAAAAATGACACTTTTTTTGTTAATATTCATAACTTTTCTCAGAATAATCAAAAAAAAGAGCTTGACCTATCAAATTGTAGCTATGAAATAGTGCTATAAAACTCATCAAAAATAACTAGCGAAATAACGCAAGAATGCTTGATGCAATACTTTTTTCCACCCCAGGAATAAGTGGCTTTGCAAATAGCATTGGTATGCTAACAAAAAATTATTCTTTTTTGGCATATTTGTGCTCAAAATGTAGCTGAGATTGCGAGCAACCTTCTTGGTTGAAAGTTTTTCTAGAATGTTTCAAATTTGGAAAGCTACACAATGGTTTTCAAAAAATATGTGCTTGATGCAATACTTTTTTCCGCTACTGTACCTTTCAATTTTGAATAAAATAAAAACACCTGGTTTTACCTACTTTTCTGAAATATCTGAGTGACTTTTGTCTAATTTTTGTGCTGATTTTTTGTCTATCTTGTAGCTCTTGAATTTCTCTACAAGTACTGACCAATCATTGAGCAGTTAAACACAGGCATGATGTGTTTGTGGGTGGCCTTAAGTGAAAATTTGACAGGTCAGAAAATGGTGGTTTCGTGAGTTGGACGCTGGTTGACCTAGTTTTTGCATACAGATTGCAATTCACAAATACTTATTCAAAAGAGCAGATTCTCACGATCATTTTGACATATTACAGTTATTAATGTGTCCTGCAAGAAATTTTCTGTAGATTTCAAGAAGATGTCCTGGATGATGTCATTAATGAAAAATTTAAACTGCATTTTCCTCGACTTTTTCCATCACTCGGGAGAAAACGACCGGCACCAAAAGTATCAGCATGAAAAACTGTGCTAGAATAAACAAATGTCACGAACGGTCTTTCCAGTGTTAAGGAGCTTGATTTTTCTCAAATTGCCACATCGCAGCAGTCATGCATATAAAAATTATTCTATAAAGTGGGTTTTGTAGCTCTTGATCTGCGCCACAACAGGCTAGGTGACATTTGCCAAAAACGACATTTGCCAAACGTATGTTTTGCCAAAACGAGATTTGCCAACACGACGTTTGGCACTTTTTGCCTAAAATAATAGTATCAAATTAAAGTTCATAAGTCTTTTTCATACAAAATCCACGTTTGGCAAATATCGTTTTGCCAAATTTCGATTTGGCAAATTTCGTTTTTCGCAAGTATCATCTAGCCCTACAACATAATTATAAAATGTTGTTGCATGACTGAACACTTGACTTAATTTTTGACTAATTGTGATGACGAAAATGCTTGTCACTTTCTCAAAACGAGCTCACAATTGTTTAGGCTTCGCACACCACGTTTGACTGTAAATTTAAAAATCCTTACTCGGAAACGCCCATAATTTTTTAGTTTATTAAAAATTATTTTGTTATTCGATTTTTTTTAAACATTTTTCAATTAATATTAAGTCGACCAATAACAATCTGGTAGCCCTGAATTTTCGCTACGAGATGGCAGCAACAGAACAATTTTTAAAAAATTAAAAAAAAAGTTATGGGCATTTCCGAGTGAGGGTTTTTGAAATTACAGTCCGCCATTGTGTACGAGGCCTTAGAGCCAAATGCTCACTATTCTAAAATAATTCAGACAAGTTTTTATATTTTTGAAACTAAGAGACACAAGGCTACAAAACGGGATTGGTCATTTAATAATACGGTCTTTTGACGGTCAAATGACAGTAAATCACCAAATTTCGGTCATTTAATCAATTTACTTAAAAAAGATAGAGGGCACGACAGAGAATTTACTTTTATTAGAATTCGACATAGGATAAAAAGTCACTCGCAATCCTACTCAAGCAGCGAGTGATTTTGATCACAGTAGAGTTCTACTCTCTTTACTCGCGTTATACCCCCGAACTCGAGTTCTACTCGCCCAACTGGGCTCTCTATATATACGAGTTACTTAATTATTTTTGGATTGGGATGAGTTCTACTCGCCTAATCTACCTCACCGGGTGTTGGCGTACCCTCCAGATGATCAGATAACCTTCATGTGGTTTGGGTATAACATTGAGAGCCAAGGTACGTCCTTCGTGGTAAAGTGATTCGTGATTTCAACTTCCTGGTAATTCGGTTACAATTCAAACGGTTGGGCTACTGTGGTTTCAAGCGGTTTCTTGCTTGCTAACATTTTGGCAACTGAAAATTGGAACAAAAGTTACTACAAAACAAAAAATAGCGAACTCAATATTTTGATTGAAAAAGGGCAAACTTTTTCGACACAGATACACTACGCAAATATGAATTGTTTGCGGCCATTTTTTTCAAACACAAAATAGTCCAAAAAAAGTACCTTCCTTATTTTTTGTCACAGATTTCGCCAAAACCGAAGAGGGGACAAATCACTTTCAAAATTGGTCAAATATTTTCTCTCTCATAACAGCTTAATATTTGTTCACATGATGTTTCTAAGATGTTTCTAAGATGTTTTTGAACGGTTTGGCACACTGTCTTTTGATAGAGACGACGAGAAAAGACTGTGTGCCAAACCGCTCAAAAACATTTTTAGTGATTGTCGATTTGCGCTAATTGGCCAAACCCTTTATTGCCCGTTTGTCTTTTTTACAGTTACTAGCGATCGTCGTTTTCTCTAATTTCCGTTTTATAGGCAAGCCAAACTAGAGACTTGTTCTAGTATGATACCGTATTATTATCTCGTATTATACGACCATTACTTACATCCAATAAATATACAGTAGCGAGTGGGCTTGGCAGAGCGGGATAATAATCCCAAAACGGGATTCGTATTTTTTGAAGTCAAATGTTTATATATTGATGACTTTCTTTCGTTTAAAAGATGCGTGAGACGTTCCTCTATCTTTTGGTATATAATGCTCTTGATATGTTTTATTAAAAATGAGTCAAAATAGTCGTTATTTGAATACCATGAAAATCCTGTTGCCAAGCCTAGTAGCGAGCGAATAAATAGCGAAGAGTAAAATTGTTGACGGGACAATTTATTGAGGGCATAAATTGATTTAATTTGAAAAAAGTCTGAAAAATGGCACGAAAAAACTGGAATGCGCCACGAAAAAAATTGAAAAAAAGTAAAAAATTTCGTGACACATTTCAGTCTTTTTGACTGGGGTTTTCGTGGCATAATTTAGTTTATTCGTGACATCTCGTCTTTTGTGACATATGTCAGATTTTTCTTGGTATCCCGTTTTTCGTTGCACATTTCAGGTTTTCAGCAAACAAAATCAGGTACAGCCTTTATTGTGCTTTTAAGATAGCTCGGCCAACAGTTTTGTCGCATCGGCTCTACACATATTCTTCAACTTCCAATTCTTCAACCGGACTATTCTTCAACCAGGCTGGGTTTTACTTTTTGGGGTTTTTTGTCCATCTTTTTTGTTCAACTTCGAACAATTCATATGTCACTCGAAGGCTAACATTCAGGGCTATCTTTTGGGGAGCTTCAAGCCGCGGATTTGCAACTTTTTTTCTAAAGCGCCGCGAAAGCCCGTGAAAAATGATCAAAAACCACGATCTCCACTGGTTTTTGCGGCCTGTATTTGAAAAAAATTGCGAATGCATAGTCCTGCAAAAAGATAGCGCTTAATGTTTGCTTTCGAATGACGTACAACTTGCTCGACGTCGAACAAAAAGATTCACAAAAACCCCAAAAAGTAAAACCAAGCCTAGTGGAAGAATAGTCCGGTTGAAGAACTGCTAGTTGAAGAATATGTGTAGAGCCGTCTCGTCTTTCCGGCTTTTCAAATTTTATCTTAAAATTCCTTGTTTATAATTGTCCCCAAAATAATATTTGAATATTTTAAGAAGGGTCCAGGACGCTTCACCGTCACTTTTTTCACCGTCGGTCAATTTTTACCGTAGTTCTAATTCAACCGTTGATAAATTTACCAGTTTGACCGTTAGAATTTTATGCTTTATTTAACTTCAGCTAATTTTTTGCCTGCTACTGTAAATACTGTAATTCATGAACAGCTGAAAAATTACTTAGTGTTACCTACTGTCTCTGCTTTTCCTAATTCTTAATTGATCCGCTTTATTAAGGCATTTAATTTAATTATTGTCTGTATTCGACATCCAGTCAAATGATCAGGAATTATAATCGACAGTATATAACCTGTAAGAACCAGAAAAGCTTTTATTTCTCAGTCAATTTCAGGCTTTTCAATTCAACTGCTGCAATGTTCGCCGGACAACTGGTACCTATATCTGACGATGAAGATGAAGAGCAGGTTAGAAATTTTATAATGTTTTTATGAAGAGTTGTAGAAATTCCCGGAAATATAGAAAACCCGGGAATATTCCCAATGTTCCCGGGAATATTCCCGGAAATATTCCCGGAATATTCCCATTGTACAACCCTATTTTTATGTCTTTAGTGCTTTCCCCATCCCCCGTGTTCATGAATCTCTTTTAATGTTCTTCGACAAAAAGTTCAAAGATAAGCAGGCGTGCACTTTGCCAGAAAGAACATAATCAAATTCGAGAATCTAGTTAGATAACAACATTGGCCATGCCTATAATACTGAATGTACCAGATTATAATTTTTCTTTGATGGGTTGTGACGGGTATTTAAGTGGTCTTATGCTGATTTAACAGTGTGGCGGTCTCAACTAAAACAAATTTCAGTGGACCCGCTGCTATTCTCTCACTGCTGAGAGAAAAAATCGCCAATGTCAATGTTGGCAAACAATAACCTTGTTGATATTTTTCAATTCATGCAGCATCGCGACTGCCTACAACTATGTCTAGCATCAAAGATAGTATTTTCTTGTGCCAACAAACAAATACATCAAATCTACAAAAAACGAGAAAAGGTTTTTGCTGAAAAAAGTTGTTCTTGATCATCTGCAACTTTAATTTATAAAATTCCAGGAGAAGAAACAGTTGAGACAGAGAATTGTTCAAGAGCTTGATAGCATCAACCGTATTACTTCGCTGAATATTATTCAAAAAATATTGAGGTTAAAATAATTGACAGCAACCTTTTTGAATGTTTTTGTTTAGCATGAGGTTCTGGAGAAGATGAGCGATGATGAAGCTGTCGAGAAGACTAAAATGGACATCAAGAATCTGGTGAATTTGATCGGGGATGAACATGCTCTCAAACAACTCAGTACCAGAATAAAGGTCTGTATCTTCTTGGCTAAAGTGCACTATTTGAAGTAGCCTAAAAATGCGTTTTTTCAAGTACTAAGTATTTTTTAGACCGTTTAAACGATAGAAACGGCGGAAAAAGTGTGGGAAGAACATTTTTCGAAAAAAAAATTCCATTGCCTTGGTTCCCCTGTGGTTTTCGGTCATTTTTTGCCTTGGTCCCCGTATGGTTTTGGTCATTGTTCGACTTAAAAAGATGGAATTTGAACAAAGTTTTGTAAATGGGGCCTACCGCATGAAGAAACTCTGGTATGCATGCTTTTTATGCATCCATAGTCACTTTCGAGTGAGGTGTGTGGGTGTGCGCATCTCAATTCCAAGCCCCCTGCGCCCCGAAGGGGCGCAGGAGGCTTGGGGGCTTGGAGTTGAGAGTCAGAGATGCGCGCACTCACTTACCTTAGACATGATTCCGAGCAAGACTCTTGATCAAAAATGTATATAGAGACTGTTTTTGCCCAGCCCAAGTCACCAAGACAGGGTAAAATCCCAAAAAAATGACCAAAACCATAGGGACCAATAAAAAAAGTTACAAAACACCACAGGGTGGACCAAGGCAAACGAAAATTTTTTTTCGAATAATGTCATCCCCACACTTTTTCGCTGTTTCTATCGTTTAAAAAGACCGAAAAATAATTTGACTTCGAAAAAAACGCATTTTTTGGGCTACCCCAACTAGTGTACTCCTGCTTCTTCTTTTTTGGTATTTGCAATCTTTCATTTGCTGATTTAGAACTTTCTGCTCTCTACCATGGCTTACAACACCCAGTTGATCTATTTGAGAAACGAAGTCATTGAATTGGTTGGTTCCATAACTGAGAAAGGACCTTTGGATATCGCTTTGTACATGGTCCAGGTTTGACTGTTTAGAACTTATTGTGGGACCTGTAATTATTATTCTAATTAGAATGAACTGGCCATTCCTTTCAAGCTTCTTGCTTCTACTGACGCCGTTCGCAGAGAACTGCAAAACCTTTTGCCGCGCTGTACGGATGTTGATCATATGAGTACTGTGTCAGTTAATCTACAGGTATATTACACAGATAAACATTATTACGTTGTCTAATTTATCATGTTTAGCAGTCTAAAGAAAGGAACGTCATCAGAGAAACTCGCCTTCAGATATTGAGGGATAGTCTTCATGGGTCCTTGGAACATTTAATTGATCTTCAAGCGCTGCTCAATATTCTGTCTGACTTGCAATCGCAAATACTGGAGAAAAAATTGCCGTTGGAAAGACCCAGTGCCATCAAGCTCCACATAGAGAATCTGCTAAGCCAAATCGATTTCGTATGTTTCTCTTTCTTTAAATGGGGGCGTGCCAACGCTAATAAGAGGTGGCGCCGCGAATTCAAAAATTTTCTTAATCATTGGACTTTTGTACGGATTTTTCAACTTGGTTTTTAACAAAATCAGACCTGAAAGGAAATTTTAGGCCTTTTTTTTGTTAAAAACCAAGTTGAAAAATCCGCACAGAAGTTTAATGATTAGGAAATTTTTTGAATTCTCGGGCACCACCTCTTATTAGCGTGGGCATGCCCCTTTAAGGATGCCACCAGTTGAAAATCACCAATTTTCCATACTAAAATCAGGTGTCTGTATCAATAATATTTTGACCTGCTTTTTAATTTCTTGCAATCACATATCACTCAATAAATTGTCAACCACATGCTGGATTAGACCAAAAATCAGGTGGAAACCACAAAAACACTAGTTCGGTGGGAGGATTTGACTCTCAAGCCTTAAAATAACTGACTATTGGTTTTTGAGTACCACAACTTTGGTTAAGGCGAAATCTTTATTTATTAGTGAAAAATGAGTGAAAAAAAGTGTACCGCTTAATCGGCTAGATTGTATCGCGCATTTCAGTAGTAAATGCGTCCAATATGTTGCTCTAGCCGATCCAATAGTAAAAATGTCCCAAGTCATGCTTGGCGTGAAGTATATTTTTGAAAGCGAAAATCCGAAATCAGAATGGTAAGGAAAGGAGGTTTTTTTCAAACTAATTCTAAACTAGAAACCCAATGTAATCAAACCTCTATATAACGGTACTCTCTAGGAACTACTCTAAGGTGTCGCTATATAGAGGTTTTGTTAAAAAAGAGGTCCCGATATATAGAGGGTATCATCTAGGGTTGCTGAAATGCCCGGACATTTATATTTTGGACATATGACCGGACATATGTCCGGACATTTATGGACATATGTCCAAAATTTCAGACATTTATACAACTAAACTTTATTCAAAAAATTTACACCAAGAATTCAATAATTGTTCATAAATACATCAAATTCATCTTCAATGAAATCAATTTCCTCAGCTTCCAGTCCCATTTCTCCCAGTGCCTGTTCCACGCGCGTTGGCTTGAAGCATGACTTGTATTCCAGCAAGAGGTTGTGCTTGATGTAGGTCACCTGCGAAGCTGTGTTTACCTTCATTCTGAAATCACTCATAAAAACTAGTCACTCCAACTACTAATACAAACCTGTTGCGCAGTTTTGTGTGGATTCCACCTCGGATCGACCAGTTCCTTTCCGTTGGAGCAGCTGAAATTGGCACGTTGTGGAGCATCTTAACGATCTTTGAGAGAAGCGTTTCGGAGAAGAAAGCAGACCACCAGGTTAGCGCATCCATCGTGTTGACTGCGTCCCAAGCGTAGCGGCGCTTGTCTTTGTCGAAGATTCCCGTCCCGGCCAGCCACGAAGCCCATTCGGTCATCACCTGAAACAGAATGTTATTCCACATGTTAACCTCATTAATCTTATTACCCCTCCTTCATTGCCTGCAAACACTGGATTCTTCACGCACTTAGTGGCCAAAAGTTCGATCGCCCTCTGCTTTTCTTCCGTCGTGAGCTGTTGTCCTTGATCCGTTTGATCGAGCACATCCAGCAGGTAGGCAACATCCGACTTAGCAAACTCCTCACGGCTACGCAGAATCTGAAAAGATATATTCAAATCAGTAAAGCTTAGAAAATCCTACGTCCGTAATCTCTTCTTTAATCTCATACAGGAATCCACTTGCTTCCACCGCTGCTCTTGACTCGGAAAAAGCTTCGCGCATCTTCTTGTAGCACCTCAACACGACAGATAAACAGACTCTAAATCCAGTGAGCTTACCTTCTAGAATCAACTTCATTGCCCTCAATTGTTGTGATTGCATTGGCCAATGGAGAGAGAATAGCGTTTGCATCCTTCACATCGAGCCAGAAATCCTCGCTGTCCCAAAGCATCTTCCGCAGCCGTTCCGCCTCCTTCTTGAGCGTCCCATCGTTGAGGATTCCCGGAGCACAGATTGCCGACTTGAGAGCAGTTTCACTGAAGATAATTGACGAGAAAAGCGAAGCCCATGTTCCCCATCGAGTCTTGACTGGCAGCTGCATGATGGCAGACGATCCACTTTGTTCTTTCTGCGCTTTAGAAAGAATCAGCTCTGGCCTCTTCTTTCTAAAATGCAGTAAATAACAGGACATGAAGAAAACCAACTAACCTGAAAAACTTGGCCACCTCCCTGCAGTACTTCAAACAATCGGCGATCTTTGTTTTGCCACAGATGTCCTTGGCCGCCAAATCGATCGCATGTGCTTTGCATCCCTCAAAAAGAATCCATGGAAATTTTTCACCGGTGTACTGCTTGAGCGAATCCTTCTCCTTGCACTCACCAGACAACTTCTTCCACGCATTTCTCATGTTAGCAGCATGATCAGTGACGACAGCGACGACTTTGTGCTTGCCCAGTTTGACGATTTGTTCAGCGAGAAGTTCGGCGATGTACTTTCCTGAAAACTTCAAAACGTTTAGATTATAGTCTCGAGACCATACCGCTGTGTTCAATGCGCTCGATGTTCCCATTGACTTCTGTTGACGTAGCATCGATGGAGTCGAGAAGAAACGGTTTCGGAGTGTGAACGACTACGTTGATAATGTTGTTGCTTCTGACATCCGTCCATCCATCTGAAGAAATTGAGAGAAAATCCGCCTGAAACGTGATCATAGAACACAAACATCAAACAGCCAACCTTGTTGCATGAATCTTCCAAAGACTTCTGCACTCGATTGAACTCGGCCGGGATCAGAACCTTGGAATACTTGTAGTCACGGCTCGGAAGTTTGTAGGAAGACTTCAACTTGCTCACAAACTGCTTGAAGAAAGGGTTGTCGAGAAAGTTTGGCGCAATATTCCCAGTCGCAAATGCCCAAAGACAGCAAAGTTTCAGAAGAAAGAGAGTGAAAATCCAACCCTTGTCAGAAGAATGTCCAGCTCTTCTTGTTCATCCTTGGAAGTTGCGTCGAAGAAGTGCTTGATCGTGCCGGAACTTGCTTGCGACGAGACTTCTGTGATTTCAGTGAGCTTGGGCTTCTTCGACTCAGGCGGTTCACTTTCGCTTCGACAAGCAGCAGGCTTCTTGAGCAGGCGATCAATTGCTTTTCTCGCTACAACACCAACTTTCTTGCAATCCTAAAGTGAACAATGAAAACAACACAACGAATGTTCCAGAATTACCGACAAATGCTTCTCCATTTTTCCGGCATGAGCTACAAAACGTCCCGGTTTCTGAACATCACAAGTTGCATTGCAGAAATTGCAGTATCCGACCATCACAAGCTTTCCTTTGCCATCTTGCTCTTCTTTTCGGTTAAAATAGTTCCAGCACCAAGATAATCCTTTCGTCATTTTCAATCTAAAAATAAAATCAGAAAGAGTAGCAAATAAACTGCGAAAAAAATTGTGTAACAATCTAATTTATATATGTCCGATTTTAATAAAGACGGACATTTTGCAGGACATATGTCCGGACATATGTCCATAAATGTCCGGACATATGTCCGGACATATGTCCATTCAGCAACCCTAGTATAGTATTTGGCATATGTGGGTGGCTCGCCACTTTTGTATTCAAACCCAATTTTCTTGAAATTATGCTGGATGTCCTTTTGGAACCCTGAAATTCAACTTTTTAGCTTTTTTTAAGCACGAAAGCGGAAAATTGAGCTGACTCTAAAAAAGTTTTTAAGTCCCTCCAAATTCGAAGTGGTGGATTAAGCCTGGATTTTGGGTGGATTTTCGTGTTCAAATTTTCTGCCAATTTTTGTGAATTTATGTCAGATACCTTTTCGGAACCTAAAATTAATTAACTCAGCTCTTTTTCAAGCACAAACCGTGAAATTGAGGTAGCTCCAAATAAAAAGATTTTAAGTCCCTCAAATCGAAGATGGTGGATTCCAACCTGAATTTCGGTGGATCCACCGCAAAAATAAACTAAGTTCATTTCATCAGAACGGAGGTTCACGGCAGGTTCGTGCCTGCAATGAACTTCAAATTGAGAGATTTGAAGTTCAAATGAAATTGAAATGAAACTTCTCCAATTTTGAAGTTTATTTAAATTTCAGGGTAGGTTTATCGGATGTTCGCAACCTGCTATGAGCCTTCCGTAAACCTGTGACAAACTTCGAATGAACCTTTTTGGGTGTTTAATGCTCACATGAAGTTCGACGAAGGTTGATATGATGTTCACAGCAGCTTCCAACCTTAAATGAACTTCATAGAAGCCAAAATGATGTTCAAGTGAACTTGAGTTAAGCCACCAACAAAGCTTTTTTGAGCTTCACAAAAGTGGTTATGATGTTCAAATGAACTTGATACAAACCCCCATCAAAACTTTTTGGACTTTACACAAAACTTTTTGTGTTTAAACATTGTTTTTAAATAGAGTCAACCCTCGATTGAACGGCACCCCTGGCGACCGGTCCCGTGGTGCCGTTAAATTGAGGGTTCACTTTGACTAAATCTTAGTCAATGCCGACCAAATTAGTCTATTTTTGGGGGCCGTTAAATCGAGGGTTGACTGTATTACCGGATATTTTGACTGAAACTTCTCTTGGGCATAAGCTTTTTAGCCGACTGTGAATGAATTTGCAAATGTTATCCCCGGTGTACAAATTTAAGAGCCGTGCTCTTAAATTTTGATGAGCTTTACACGAATAATAGTTAACAATTTCCATAGAATTGTGAAGAATGTATATAGATTTTGCCAGGCCTTTGCTAGCTCAATATCGATTTGTGGTTTACAAGCCACAAAAAATGTGTTATTGTCTAGTCATGACTTACTTAATTTCAAGCACAAATCTACTGTGGAGTAGAATGGCTTAGAGTGAAGAGTGACTTCCGAAAAAGGTCCTGTTTTCGCTGATTTTGGTTTCATTATATTGCCCAATTGATATTTATGCAAATATGGGAAAGGCACACAATAGGGGAAACTAAACTTCAACTCGATCATTTCCCTTTCAGACCAAACTATAAACCATTGGGTCATCAAATGTTTGTCTCTATATGTGTTCTTGCAGGCCCTAGGTAAATTCCCCTCCTTTGATTCACTCTCGGGTAAATCGCTTCTTTGGTGAATTGCCCCTGCAAATAATTCGATTTTTTATTCCAACGAAATTTGATTTTGATCCACATACTGTATTTACTTTATTTCGCCTCTTTCTAATAAATGGCCCCTCTTATAAACGAAAGTCATTGGCTAAAAGGTATTAACTGGTGGTCCAAAAGTTCCCGCTGACTTTTCTAGCTCATTTTTAGTTATAAAAAATTCAGATACATAGTTTTATAGCACAACTCTTTTGAATGATATATGATAGTTGCCTGAAAAATGTTAGATAATCCAACATTTAGCTTCCAACTCTTGTGAGGTCATTTTAAGAAGTTGCAAGCGTTTTCGATTACTTTCAGTGATCAAAAGTGAAATTCATCGGTGAAGGGAGATGCCCACGCTAATAAGCCAATTCAAAAAAATTCATAATAATTAAGTTCTGTACGGATTTTTCAGCTTGGTTTCTAACAAAAGCATCTCTAAAATTAAAGTTTAAGCCTTGTTTTGTTAAAAACCAAGTTGAAAATCAGTACAGAAGTTTAATGATTAGGAAAAATTTTTGAATTCCCGGGCACCACCTCTTATTAGCGTGGGCATGTCACTTTTAGCGCTTCAGCAACGTCTTTGCATTATGTTCAAACGCAGCTCAAGAGCTACGAAGCTTATGATACAGATTTTTTCATAAAAACCCGAGTGTTTAGATGTGGATTTTTCAAAAAAAAAAAGTCAATCTCTTTAAAAAAGGACCAAAAAACTCGAATTTTGGTCGTTTTAAAAGAAATTGATTCTTTTAAAAAGTATATATCTCAACATTCAGATTTTCAGATGTTATTCTGTTAATCAGGTTTTGTAGCTCTTGAACTGTGCTACAACTTGGTGCAAAAATGTTGCTGATGCGCTTTTGACTTCTTTGACTTTGATCGATGAAAGCGATAAAACAGAACAAGAACTTCCTATTTGCATCGCCTAGGTGAGAGGTTCGATTGTCACTGGCTGATAACCTTATTTTTGATAACTTTTGATTACCAAGTTTTGTGTCAAAATAATCCTGACACTCTTGGCTATCTAATGAGATCATTAGGCTTTAACACCTAATAAGCTGCTCTACATAAATAAACTGAATCACATATATATTTTGTAAGAACGTATGCATCAAGCTAATATCGAGACAGGAAGACGCCACCCAATGAAATTCATGTATAGGATTTCCCACTTAGATTGAGACCGCAACCGGGATTTTGTGGACCTAACCAACGGGATCCTGTAGGGAATCCAGTAAAATGACCGGATTTAGGTTAGCCTAATTTGAACTAGAACTACAACACTACAAAGTATGAAATTGTATATATCAGGTAAGAGACAGAAACGGGACGGGGTAGGACGGGACCCCGTCCCGTTTCTGTCTCTTACCTGAGTCGATAGATTGTTAGAGAGCCGAGATCCAGGGCTACATTTTCATGTAAAAATTAAAAACTTTTAGAGATAAAAACACATTTAACACATTTTTACGATTTGACGGGGTAAAAGAATAAATTGACGGGGTAAAACAATTTGAGCCTTTTTTAAATTATTTACAGCAAAAAAAACCTACGATTTTACTGTTCCAGTCTTTCAAATTGCCAACTAAATATATAGATACACAAATACTAGTAGTTTTCAATAATCAATGCCACAGTTAAAGGACCATACTTGTTGATGCAAATGATAATTTGTCAAATTCAAATGCGCGCGGGACATTTCTCTTTCGTCTCTCACTGTACTCTTTTGAGTCGCTCGAAATAACTCCAAAGAGTAGAGTGCGGGACGAAAGAAAGTGTCCCGCGCGCATTTGAATTTGACAAATTTTCATTTGCATCAACAAGTATAGTCCTTTAAGTTGCCACAAATAGAGTATCTCTCGAAATAAAAATATGCTCTCGAATTTGACACCTTTGCTGGTCGCAAGCCTTTTTATTCTTATTTAAAGCTTTTCGCGAATCCGAAAAATCGCAAAGTTTTCAGATTTTGCTCTAAGCTATGTTCACAAAAAAATTACAAAAGTGACCTAAAAAGTATCGGAGCTGGCAGTGGTCGAACTTTTTAAGGTATGATATGAATATAGTAGAGATATAATTGTTACTTATTTTGTTAACCGTCAATCCCGGTCCATGATTTGGGACTGGGCCGGGATATTTGAAATCGACCTAGCCATATTCCGGGACGGGATTTTTTGGTCAAATTTTGATCCAACAGGACGGGACCCCGTCCCGTTTCTGTCTCTTACCTAATATAACTTGTTTGTATGGTTTTGAAAAAGTTCAAATTTAGCTCCGATTCCCACGGTTTGGCCCAACATCTCAATATTCTCACTAAAAGAATAATATGCTCTTGATCTGCGCTACAACATACGGTCGAATCTGGATTTAGTGACCCTTATGCCCAGAGCCCAGGAAGTTACTAAATCCAGGTTCGACTTTACTGCTAATAGTAGTGATAATATTTGACTTTTCAGCACTGTTTTTATTTGCAAGTTATGACACAATATTTATGAACAAATATTTAAAGGGGAGTCACGGCCCTCAAAAACTGCATTCTAGTGCATTTAAAAATAAACAAAACGCCAAGAATTTCAAAAAAACTTTTTCTGCGCTTTCTAAACAATTTTTAGCTTTCAGATACTTTGCTTGAATTTAGACAATTTTATTGCAAACCTGGACAATTACAACTCAAAACTTTCACATCAAACAAAATGTTTCTCACAAAAGAGTCTTTCAATATTTTCTTAAGTGTATTCATTCTTTCACGCATGCAGGAAAGCCTCCTTTCATCACCATTAACTTTGCAGTGCAAGGCTTCTATTGGCTGCTCAGACAGAAGACCCCAGAAACGATCCTTATCCATGAGATGAAGAGACGGGGGAATGCAGTTAGAAAGTTCAATTGGCAACAGCCATCTCTAGTTAAGAACGTAATCAGCTTTATTTAAAACTTCAACATTTCAAACCTTACGAATCAAATATTTTTCCCTTTCACAATTTGTTTAAAAATTGCTAAAACACTAAAAATATAGAGTTTTTAACCGAAAAAAGAGAAGAGATCTAAATCTCCTTCACTATGACATAATCCTGACACTCCACTTGACTACCTCACCTGATAACACAGAGAAAGTAAGAAAACGAATACAAAAACTACATAATAGTTGCGTTTATTCAGAACAACTTATGAGAAAGACAAAAACAAAGTGGTTCTTAGAGGAACCTTTGGAGTAGTAGTAACGAGTATGACTGTGTAACGATTGTGTTGCAATTCCTTCCAAAGCCTCAGCATGAAGTTGACCACGAAGACGACGAGCCAGCTGAAGATCCTTGCACATGACGGTGACCCGCTTGGCATGGATGGCACACAAATTTCTGTCTTCGAAGAGGCATGTCAAATACATTTCCGGGGTTTCCAGAAGAGAAAGATCGGCAGACGTCCTAAATACAAATAGATTTTAAAGGACATATACGGAGTCTAAAGAAGAACGTACTTATATCGAAGAACCGTCTTGAACTCTTGCGCAATTTCACGGACAAGGCGCTGGAACGGAAGGTTACGGAGCACCAAATCAGTCGACTTCTGACAGTGACGGATCTCACGAAGAGGCAACAGTGCCAGGATGATAGCGACGCGCCTTCTTGATTTTACCATCAACTCCGGTACGAGCACCTGTCTTGACACCTATAGGCTTTTTAAGAGCTTTTCCCGCCACAGTCTCATGCGCAGTTTGCTAAAGTAAAAAATAAGTGTGATCACTGAAGAGGTACCAAACGCTAACCTGTTACACCTGCTGAAACCTGCTGCTTTAGGACCGGTTGACTCATTCATTCTTGATTTCTGTCCTGCCCTCTGCTTCTTCGATAGCTTGAATTGCGAGTCCTCATCATACCTGAAAATTATACCAAATTTAATTCCGTCAAAAAATCTAAAAAAGTCGTCGTTTTCAGGACGTTTCATGCACCAAAAGAAAGCCTAGACATTCAGCTACAAGAATAATTGAGCCAATTTTCGTAAAGATGTTATTTTAGAAACTAGAGACCACTTGGAGCAAACAACTGGCATTTTTCCGAGTAAAAATAGGGGTTTTGCGTTTCCCATCTAACTTTTGTATAAGACACCCGAAATTTGTATTTTTGTATATGTCCTTGGTACCAAAATGTAGCAAATTCACTCATCTATCACGTCTAGTCTTGCTTCAGCAATTTATTGTCAAAAAAATCGGCGTTGATATCAATCAAGTCAAATAAATCGAATAAAATTTTCAGAAATATTCACGAAAAGCTCTTCTAGTTTTGAAATTCGTTAAGTTTTTCGGGCACGTGATAGCTTGTTCGAAAGCGCTGAATGTGGTGAGTTTTTTGACAATAAACTTACATGAGGTACAGCGAAAAAAGTAAAAGAAGAAGAGCTGGATAAAATAGATTAAAAAACAGCGGTTTTTCAAAATTTTTGATTTGGCGCCAAATTTCGCTAATGCACTAGAATACAGTTTTTGAGGGGCCGTGGAGTGTATCTCTTGTCCGTATCTGGTCTTGCACGGAAAATGTTTAAATTCAAATTAAACCACTTTCTGAGCTTGCTGGTTCGAATCCCCATGGTTGTGACCTTTATTTTTTCACATGTTATTTGACATGTACAAAAATAATTGTCAGTCTTGCAGACCGAGCTAGATTATCAGGCATGATTCTACAAGAATTATAGCTAAGCTACAGTTAAACCCAAGAATAGCAATTTGACTTTCGTCCGAAAATCAGTAATTTTTGTAAATCAAGCTATCCAAGCTACCCAATTTCCGAAGTAATTTTTGACGTACTGTCTATTTTTATTTGATGTAGAGATTTTTTGTGAGGTACCTTGCGTATTTCTGACTTTGGAAAATTGCTAAAATAAAATAGACCGATGGATAAAATAGAAATAAACCGAAATATTTGGTTTCTGGCGGATTTCGCAAATTCAAGACAATTTTTTACTAAAAAAGCGATCCCGGAAATCTTTCCAATCTATTCCTCGACATTTTTTGGCATTACTTCAGCTCAATTGCTAAAAAAACTGCGGTTTACACCCAGAGAGATTCGAACCAGCAACCTTGAAAGTGGTTTAATTTGAATTTAAATGTTTTCCATGCGGGACCAGATACGGACGAGAGATACACTCCCCCTTTAAATTCTGAGTACATATGCTAGGTTGCCAATAAAAGGCTGGTTGTGAAATGCTTGCTTTCAAAAATATCCCTTTCTCGCATCAGCCGAGCTGATATCTTTTCAACTACTCAGCTGCATCTTTTTAATTCATTGTTGTTGGCTGTCTTTGCCATAACTTCTGTGAGCATAGCATTGCACATAGCTGCATACGGGTTCAAGGCCACTAATTGCATCTTGGCGAATTTGGAGCCTAAGCTGGCCGCCTTTTCGTAGTCTTCCTAAGAATAGTGACAAATATTTTTTTTATAGGTGATTACTATTAGGTTGATCCAAAAATGATGAGACTAACCACGTGAATTTTTTGGATAAATCTTTTTTCTGCCCGCTTCTGGCTTTTTTCTGCCCGCTTTTAGCTTTTTCCTGCCCGCTTTTTTGAAAATGATTTAACATAACCCCAATCTGTGATAACTTTTTTATTCTGTGCAGCTTTAGTACGAAATTTCCTAAGGAATTCGAATTTATTTACAGAATTTCGAAAAAATTATTGGCTGCTGAGATGTGACCATTTGTTGCATCTAAGAGATTTTTATGCCCAAATTCTGCAAAATGGCCAAAGCTGGACAGGTGACAGCTTTTTTGAAATTCTGTAAATAAATTCGAATTCCTTAAGAAATTTCGTATACAAGGGCTGCTCAAAATAAGAAAAGTTATCACAAATTGGGTCATTTTCAATCATTTAAAAAAAGCGGGCAGAAAAGCGGGCAGAAAAAAGCTAAAAGCGGGCAGAAAAAAGCCAGAAGCGGGCAGAAAAAAGTCTCGTCCGAATTTTTTTCAACCAATTTTTTTAAAAATATTTTTCCCTAAATTATTAAACGATGTAAACATATGACATTTGAGGCTTTTGGAAGAAAAAATTGTCAAAAAAAATTACCTGGTTAGTCTTATCACTTTTGGATCAACTTAATACACGAGAAAGAGTTACCTTGGCTTTGTCATTTTCACCTTGTAGCCTGTGAATGAGTGCCCGTTGATTGTATGCTTGTAAAGCACTTTTGCCTTTGCCCTCACTCAACGCAATAGACTTCTCCAAATCGTCTAGGGCTTCTGCAAGGTTCTACAGTTGATTATTAATGGCCTGTTCACACACTGAGAGTGAGAGTAAGGGGGTGTTCACAATGCACTTCACTGTCACTCCCACTCTCACTCTCGGGTGTTCACAATGCTTTTTTTCTCTTGCATAAAAATGGTCAAATTATTATTTTTTATTATTTAAATTTGTTCATAATATTGCAGATTGCGAACAATTATTATAAAATGCAAACTAGAATTAAATTTTAATAGGCAAAAAACTAATTTGGTTCGAGAAATCAATTTTCTCTTTCTACTACGGACTGGGCTGAGGACGAAGAGATGAAAGACGGGGACGCCGTGACGATTCGCTGGAAATGGAAAGCTCACACAATTTCTCACAGTATCCAGCGTTCGAAATTCCCCTTTACTGTCACGAAGCTGTTGTCGAGAACGCTATTTTAGACGCTTCGGAAACCATGAACACAATGACTGTCAAATTCTTCCCATTGGCTCAGTCAGTTTCTCACATATGCAAACGGATCCAAGTGTTGGGAAATTATAACAGGTTCACCCTCTTGGAGTTCAAAGAAGATATCGCGTGAATTGCGACTCACAGAAAAAATAGAAAAAAATGAAGCACTGAGAACACGAAATCATTTTAAAATACCGTAAACCGTCTATCCATTGTCATGGGTCAATTATATGAATTTCATGGAGCATCAAAACTATCCAATAAGCGTTTTTTCGGTAGTAATTTACAATATTATGATGAAATTTCAAAAAAAAAATTAAAATAATTAGTTAAATGCAAAATAGAAAAAAGCATTGTGAACACCGAGAGTGAGAGTGGGAGTAAGGGGTGTTCACAATGACAACTTACTCTCACTCCCACTCTCAGTATGTGAACAGGCCATAGAGGGGCATGCTCGTCGCCGATGGAAACATTTTTAAAGGCGGGTACCAGCGAAATTCAAACGAAAATAAATTTGACGAAATTTTTGGAAAAGTCGACGAAAAATTTTAACCCAGTGGGAATCGAACCCACTACCAAGTTTCGCAGTCCGCCGCCGCTATGCCACTAGGCCACCGATGATATTGAACACGGGAAGTCTTTTATATTACCTATTCCCTGCAGAGTACCCAACTAAAATTTATTTTAAAATAATTCTCGTTTGAATTGACCTGGTACCCGCCTTTCAAAATATTTCCATCGGCGGCGAGCATGCCACTTTAAGGAAAAATTCAAGAAAGTGGAGTAAGATATGGCTTTCAAAGAAATTGAATTTTTTTAAGCACAGGATTTGTCAACTTTTGGCCCGATTTCGTTTTTCTCAAAGTTTTCTAAGTATGGATTATATTATATTAAGTATGGAAAAGATCTTTTTTATTTGATAACCATGACTGGAACACCAAACATGCGGTAATCAAAACATCGAAAAAAACTTCAATAAAAAATTCAGCGAGCGGATTTTATTCTGCTGCCAGAAATTTTAATTATGCTTGAATTTTTGAAGCGAAATTAAGAATTTTGGCAGCAGAATTAAATACTAGCCAAATTTAAAACAACGAATTTTAATCGATTTTTTTTGGTAGGTTTGCTTAGCGCTGCTCAACGGCGCATATGAATTTCGATGTAATGGAGCCCCTTGGGACCGGCCCCAGGGATCCGTTATATCGAGTGTCGGCTGTATTGGCTTTCAACTTTTTAGGGTCAACTTTTATTAAAATTACTAAAATATCAACTTTTTTAAATAAAAGTGCCAAATAGGATAATTTTGACCCCCATCAACTTTTCGATGTCTATAAGATGGCTTTTACAGAAATTTGAAATTTTGTTTCTACAAAATTTTGAAAAATGTTGACCCCAAGTTGACCCATTTTTTTTTGAAAGTTGACCCCTCAACTTTTTTTATCCTCCGATTTTTATACGTCGAAGTTTAATAAATCACTCGCAAAAACTGCCTATATTTTCGTGTAGAGCTCGAAAAGTTAAATTTCGAAATAAGAAAATATAAAGATAAATATTGACATTTTTAAATTTTAAGAAATAGTTGACCCTAAAAGTTGACCCCGACTATGAACATCCCCATTGAGACTAGCTGTTCATTGCGCATTTTGACCAAGTCAGAAGACAATTACTCAGATGCTTTGACAATCTTTTCTTTTAAATTGGATAGGTAGGCTTGTGGAGTTCGGTGCAAAAGTTAAAGAAAAGTTTTACAAGCAAACAAATCATGAAAAATTTGGGCTGGAATACAGAATTTTCTATACGGTTTTTTTGGAATGTTTGGTTAGATACAGCTAGAAAATCTAGAAATATGTTCATGATTACCATCATTTTTGCCCTGCAACCTGTAGACCTGTGCTCTGTTGTTGTAAGGCGAAGGGTTGGATGGACAAATGGTAATAGCTTCATTGAACTTGCTCAGGGCTTCCTCATAATTGAGACTTTCCGCTAATTTTACACCTTCAATATCTAGCTGCTCACACTGCTCAATGTTTGGAAGGTTCAGTTTGGGTTCTGTAAAAATTGTTTGATATTTTCGATCACTTTCAAATTAGGGTCTTATTTTGGAACTTATTTAGTCCGGATGCGCATTTTTTTAGTCATTTTAAAACGTCAAAACTGACCGATTTAATTAACCGACTGAATCCAACCCCAGTTTTCAGCATAAAAGAATTACCGTATTCTCTCTATTAATCCCACTCCCCAAAATCCGGTATTTATTAAATTCATTCTCCTCCTTTTATACCGGGTTTTTGATTTCGAACGCCACATATGTTATATACCAAAATGTAGCGCAGATTCCCAGCTACATTTTGGTATATAACATATGTGGCGTTTGATAACAAAAACCCGATACAAAAGGAGGAGAATGAATTTAATAAATACCGGATTTTGGGGAGTGGGATTAATAGAGAGAATACGGTACTCAGGCGATGTTTAAACATCATTCAAGAAAAATTCTGAAATGCCCTCCCAGACTAAATAAGTGCCTTGATTTTCATTATTATTCACAAAAATTATTCGGAAATATCGAAAAATCTCGAAAATCTCAATAATACTTTATAAAATTTAGAATTGACTAAAAATTTATCCTTCTAACTATTTTTTCTGATGTGTTAGGAATTTTGCTCGCATTAAATTTAAAAATACATTTCGAACAAAATTTCGAGTTTCCAAAGCCATAGAAAGACTGTGACCATTAAATTTGTCAAAGCCACACCTGGTGCACATTGCGAATCATCCTCAAAAAGTGGACCAGGCATTAGAGGGTTTAAAATCATGCCCAGAACATTCTTGTCACGTGCTGTACTCATCACTTTTCTGATTAAAGTAGTAGTAGTTTACAGGATTATTTGGAAACAGCCAGTTTGTGAAAGACAAAAAAGGTAATGTGGGTATATTGATTTCTCTTTTCACTAACACTTGTCTGGCTCAAAGAGAATTTGTTTATTTGTGTCATGGAGTTCATATCGAAAATAATACAACAAAAGCAAATCAATACAAGCAGAGCTGTGAAATGGTAAGTCACTGGTGGTTTACCGTCTCTTACCAACCTACCTATAAGTCACGCAAAACAGATGAACTTAATTTTTTTGTCTTGAAGCGTAAAAAATAAATTAGCACCGTGTATTTGGAAAAAAAAGGAACTAAAGAAAGAATCTGTTGCAAAAGAAAATATGTTGGATGAATAATTGTTTTATTTCAATGTGTGATAGGTAGTGTGTTTCAATCGTTTCCATTACTTCGGGTATTTGACCGGCAACAAAAAATCGGACTAATACTTTTTGAACTGTCGTAAAAATATAGGGAGAGATCTCAGTTAGAGACCAGACTTTTCATTTCGAATTACTTTTTTTATGTGGTACGGTCGTCTGTCTCGTATTTTATCGCTCGCTTGGTGTCTATCACTTGTTTTTTTTATTGTGTTTGACTCTTTTGACCGTTTGATTTACTAAGCCGTGTCGCGACCTGCCATTTTTAGCAGTTTTATTTAGCTTCCTTACTTTCCTTCGAGTAATTACTCGGTTAATTACTCCAAAAGTATTTTACCGGTAAATTGCCCAACCCTAGTTATACCTTACTTCAAACATTAAAAAATTGTCCAACGTTGAAACGCAACTGTGATTTTTTGTTCATATTTATATATAAGCATGCATGTATATAAAAGCATCTAGGCATGTAAGCTTTGGTGGAATTGGCATGAAATTCAAGCAGTGTTTTTGTGGTCGTCAGCTCCATTGCTCGGACCTTCACTATCATGGTCTTTTTCTGGCTTTTTGTGCTTGTCCACATGCCCACGACAATGACCCGTTTCACAGTCCTTAAACATGATTTAGGCGTTTGAAATAAAAGCAGATAACAAAGGAACTCACTGAATCAGATGAGTCAGAGTCATTCCAATCGCGTTTTTTCTTGCTGCAATCAAATTAAAAATTGTTAGAAAAATGTTTAATTTAAGGTGTAATTTGGTGTTTTTCCAAGCCAACTTACTAAATGCAACAACATTTAGACTTTTTCTTGTCCAGATGCTCATTGTCAACTGTGTCAGTGGTCCATCGTACACTGGAAACATGTTTTTTATCCCCAATTTTGCGTGGATGTGATAGCATACCTTGGTGCAGGGTTGTTAGATCTTAAATGCAACACAAGTGGGGGTTCAGATGTGGACTGTAAAAGAAACACTTAAAATGATGAAAAAAATCATGCGTATACCCAGAAAAATCTCAGCGGGATAAGTTTCCAAAAAAATTATTTTAGTTATACAGTTGAGTGTCTAGAAAACGTTACCCCTCAAATTCAACCCTCAGCTCAGTCCGACGTTTTTACTCAAATTTTTAACTAAAGTTTTTTGTTGAAGTTAATTTGCCAATCTAGTCCGAAAAATAGCAAAGATTTTGATTTTGCGAGTTGTTTCGGAAAATGACCCGCGGTCTATTTTTCATAGATTTAGCCATTTACAGAAGCGAAGTGAAGAAAAATAGAAGTTCTTGCGATTTTTCGGACTAAACTGGCATATTAATTTCAACAAAAGAATTCAAAAATTGGTGTGAAAAAGCGTAGGATTCAGCTGAAGGTCAAATTTGAGGAGGTAAGGTCTGGTTGGTAACTCAAGTAGACCTCAAGACGCTCACAATTTTTTTTCCTAAAATATTGTAGGATTGTAGAAAATTTAGAGTATATTAGATTTGGGTAAGGTCCATAAATTTTTATTTGCACCCATGATTACAACAAAAATCAAAATAAATGACCGCTTCAGGTTGGGAAGTGACCACCTCCGTAATAGTTGCATTTTCTTCTGTGATTCTATCCATTGTAGTTAGTCTGTAACCAACGATAATTAAGTCACTTGCACAGTTTTTAATCCAATTCCACCTATAAATTTAGCCATGTCTACAGTTTGCATTCACCACACACACCAATCCAAGCCCAGTAATATTTTTATTTGTTTGTTCTACATGCATAAATTAGTGAAAAAACAATGGTTAGGGAACTAAAAGAGAAATATTATTTACAAGCATGGTGAATAAGTATAAATCTGGATCTGGTCAACTATTAGGTCGTCCAGAAAGTCCATGCGTGTTTTTTTAAGACTTTTTGTGGCATTATTTTTTATATGGATTTCGCAATCATTTTTAAAAGTTGACCACTCGGTTTGTAGCTAAGAATCTAAGCTGAAAAATGAGTGGTCAACTTTTCTAAACACGATCACAAATCTATAGAAAAATCACCATGCCACAAAGGTCTTTTTTGAAAAAATGCACGAATTTTCTGGATGATCTAATTTTTCTCCACACCATAAATCTGTGGGCAGACAGCATCACAAATAGCACAATAAAAGGAGACTATTTTTGTTGGGTGAAAGAAAATAATCCAAATCCACATTGTCATACAGTCAAGTCTTGCAAAAAAGTTAAGTCGCGAACGCGGAGTGCCGCGAAACCGAGACTCGACTGTGCTAGATATTCCCGTCAACCACTTGGAAAGAAATGATTAAAATGGTCAAGCAATGTACAACAATACTCAAATTCTAAACGACTAAATGGTCTCTTGCTGGTCATCCACAGTAAATGACAAGATCTCACAGATGTGTCTGGGCAGCTTATCTTGAACCGCAGCCAACTGGTGATAGATAGCCTCAGCTATGCGCAATGTCTTCTCTAGGTCTATCTTCATGGATAGGTTGTTGATATGCTGAAATAAATTAAATGATTTTTAGGACACAAAATAAATGGCTTAAAGGACCCTGTCTCTTCCTTATCATGGCAATTTCAAAGGTTTGAATGCGCGCGGGACCAAATAGATTTTGTCAATAATGTTTTCGAATTATTTTTTTGTTTGCATTTTAAATTTGAAACATTATGTTCTAATCGATATAAGTCACATTTTGGCAGTGACAGTTGTGGAGTAGTGGAAGTCGGATAAGTAGTCCGATCTGGCATTGTCAAGCAACGTTGGGCTCGACTAGTGAATGGTTCAATATTTTGAACGAATTTACAAATTTACTTTCTAAACAATAAGTAGAAACAAAAAACAATTCGAAATTATTACAGTCAACTCCCGATTTAGTGTACACCCTGGGGACCGACTCCAGGTGTACACTAAATCGAGAGTTTATTCTAGTCATTTTAATTAACCGCCGGCCAAAATGATTTGATCCAGGTGTACACTAAACCGAGGTGTACACTAAATCCGGTGTACACTAAACCGGGAGTTGACTGTATTGACAAAATGTGTGTGGTCCCACGCGCATTCAAATCTTTCAAATTGCCATGATAAGGAAGAGACACGGTCCTTTAAGCGTGATTTGAATAGTTTTTGGTAGCCAACAGGGTCCTGAAAACTGAGCTACGAAGCTAGTTTCCGCGTTAAAGGTTATACGAGAAAAATATCTGAGGCCACATTATTTTTTTTTAATTTGCCTGACGGTTCGTACTACTTCGATTTTTCATTATAATACGCGCTTTTAAAGTTTCTATAAAAAGGAGAATGTTTTTAGGTTGGTTTATAAAAATATAAAATACCGTATTCCCTCTAATAGAACGACCGGTTGGTCTATTTTTCAATCTCCCCGAAATCAAAAAAATTTAAGGTCGATCTCGATATGTTTGGGTGAAATTCCAAAATCTAAAATACTGAATCGGTAGAGCTCGTCGGAGTTAAGAAAATGCAACAAAGAGATTTGCAAAATATTGACTTTGTTCCTAGATACAGACCCTCAAAGTTCAGGGAGTCGTTCTATTAGAGGAGGTTTTATTAAATAAAATACGGTACGGAATAAAACAAGCGATGGAAGAAGCTGGAAGAAGGAGTGGGAGCGGTCAGTGCGCGCCAGTAAACAATAAGGCAAAATGAGAAGGTAAAAAAAGGTAAAATGTTTTTTAAGAAGCCACATGTAGCCCTACCCCACATATTGTAGCCACATTTCGTATTTCCTTTTCACTAGGGCCTGATTTGGTCGTCTAACCGAAAACCGGTCTTAAGGCGGCTAATCGACAGAAAGAAAACTGAAAAAATCACAACTGAAAATCGGGTTTTTGAAAAAATACCGGTTTCTACTATAGTGACACTCCAAAAAAAACGACCAGATGCTAACCTATTCTCTACAGTCAGATAAGGATTACCTTGAGAATTTCAGTGAGTCCAAACTTGTTCTCAATGATCATGTTCACTTGCCCATCTAATATGGCTACACAGAACAGCAGCAGAAAGTTTTGGCAGGGTATTTCTGTCCACAACACCTGAAAATAATAGGGTTTCATTTATTTTGTCGGTGATTTGTAATTTGGATCCAATCTTAGAATTTTTAAAAATTACTTACCTCCCACAAGTACATGGTGTCATCAAAGTTGAATTCGCGTTTAAAGCAGACCAAAATCCAGCGGAAACAGAAGTACATGTGGTCGGACTCATGACTTTCTAAAGCAATTACAGCTATTTTAACAGCCTCGAAAAAAAATCCAACCCAAATAGTTGGCCAGCTTGGGTTGACCAACTCTACAAGGCTTTTTAAGTTGGACAATTGTTTCCTGATGAATAGCTGGTCCATTTCGAAGTTTTTGTGCTTAAAAGTATTGAGATTGGATATCTACAGTTGAAGGGGAATGAAAACAGTTGCATTACCACTCTATCCATAAGTCCAACAAAGCACCAAAAGGTGTCCACCTCGTTCTCCATGGTCACTAGCACTGGCGAAATGAAGTCACTCATGCCTTGAACATAGCCTGAACATAAGAAGTTTGTATTTCCGAATCGACATTAAGCACTTACCCAAGTCAAAGTCATACATACAATAAGTCATCTGAAAATATACATGCATGACTAAAAAATTATTTTATTTTTTACCAAAATATCTTTCAGAAGTTGTAGATTAGCAGGTTGGGATCGGTGGAAGAAGGGGTGGGAGCGGTCAGTGCGCGCCACATCTTTGTCTGAACAAAACAATGTACACTAGAGATAGGAAGTTGTTTTTTGGCAAAATATTGTAATGGGATGTTGGCCAAAAAAAGTCATGCAAATCTTTGATTCTGGAAAAAATCTTTGATTCGGGAAACTAAAAGAATTAGTTGGTAAAAATTTTCGGATTTGACTAAAAAAATTGAAGGCGGGTAGACATTCAGAAAAAGGGCTAAAACATTTTTGATTTTTAGGAATACAAATTGCATCTCGGGATTGGGATTTGTGCAATCTATCGGGCGGGATTTTGGGGTACTTATTGGGTTGGGGTCACACCTCATATTTTTGGTGTATGATAAAATTTTTAACGCCTCTTTTCTTTTTACGGCTTTATTATTTCGTGTAAACTGTTTTCTCTATTTTTTCTTGATATGTGAAAGAATATATTTAGCTATACGGCCGCCTCCCATTTAAACCTTCTCTACATACCACAGTAAGAGATATCCCACCTTTCTCAGAGGGCGAAAATTATTTGACGGTCCTGATGTGTTCTATCATTTTTGGAAGCAAGTATCTGAATATTATGTGTGCGAAAAGTGATATTGATTGATAGAATTGAGGAACTATTGAATGAAATTAGTATGTGTCGCTGTTTTGAAAAAAAATGAGGTGTGACCCCAACCCAATAAGTACCGATTTTGGCTGGGATCTGGATGTTTATCCTTTGTATCTCTACTAGAAAATAACAATAGCAAAAACGAAAAAGAAAGAACTAAATCAGGCATCCACAAAAAACCGGATCAGCGAAAATAAAAATGAACGTATTTTTATTGCAAAATCAGGCTTTCGTTAATACTTGCCAATAAAATATTCGTCCACAATGTGGTATTATTATCTCAACAGCATGAAAATCGGGTGGTAAATAAGATGCAAATCGAACCAACGACAGAAGCCTTTAAACCCCTGAAAAACCAACCAATAAGAGCCTTTCGGTCACGGAAATCTGAGAAACGTCGCTCCTGGTCTTCACTTATGGACATCCACTGCAGTTTCATGCGGTAGTATTCATCCTCTTTCTCCTTTCTCAACTGAAAAGAAATTATTAAACACTATAATACAGCCGCAACCTCACTTTTTTATTCTCCTCATCCGAGTTTTCCCACTTGTAGTAGCCTAGCATGAATTTCCAGGCAATTGGTCGGAGACTGCTCACAAGTCCACCTCTAAATATTAGGGACTTCAGACTGTAGCTGTCACTAATGCGGCCATCTTTGGCTCGGAACTTGCTCCACACTGCCTCATTCACAGCTGTTTCACGGTTCAGAATTTCGGGGCGATGGGGGAGCTCCAGTTGGAAGACATGCTCGAAGCCAGCCTCATTGTGAGATCTGAATTGGTTGGGGATACTATTATAAGTAGAATAAAGCCTAAGCAATAAATACCTCAATTTAGTGCTTTCTTCCTCCGTCTGCTCCAGTTTTCGCATGGCTCGGATCTGGTTTTCATTAATCATCGACTCTGAGTCCAACAATGGAGCCATAATGGAAGTGACTTTGGACAGGGCTGTTAGAGATGTGGCGTATGGATTGGCGATAAATCTCTGAAACAAAAGAAACAAGTTATCAACTGTATGGAATCGAATTTAGAAACAGGCGTGGGCAACCATGTAATACAGGTTGCGTTGGAGCTACGCGGATATTTCAAGTTTTTAATTTTTTCTATATTTTGTTTGCTGGCGTTTTTTAATCATGATAATTTTCAGGAGTCTCTACCATTTATTTACGGCCTCTGTATAGAATCCTAAGTGTAGTTAGAAATTCTGAAATTAACTGGGCAAATTGCTAAATATCCAAATTTTGAAAAGTTGTTGGGCAGGTTGTCGAAAACGTTACGACAAGGAAAATTTGAAGCACCTTGGCCTTTCCCCCACCAATCAATTTAGCTTGGGGGACCACGGCAACAAATTTTTGATGAAAAAACGTAAATTTTTTTTGCTTTGGTCCTCCAAGCTAAATTGACTGGTGGAAGTAGGCCGGAGTTGACTGGTGGGGGAAAGGCCAAATTTAGCCGGAAAATTTTGTCAACTCCTTCTTTTGACAATGGCTTGAGCTTATTTTTTCACAACCTATTCCTCTCTGTTATGTCAACTGGTTTTAAAATATTGATCTCAGTTTTTAGCCAAAAAAGAGGTTATCACAATTTTCTAAATCCACAAAGCAGTTACCGAAAATATATCTTTGTCCAGATTCAACATGCCCACAGACTTCTCCAGCGCATCAGTGCGATTGTCGACCAGCAGGACGAGGTTGTGTTCTTTGGCTGACCGTGACAGGAATGCATATCTGAAAATAACAACAGCTTCACAATTAATTCCAGTAATTTTGGGTACTTTTCACTAATCGGGACCCCCCTTTATGAAATAAAGGGAGACGGTCTAATTTTTAATGCACTAACCTCTGCAGACAGTTCACAAAAGCAGCATAGCCACCACCATGAAAATGCAGAATGTTGGAGCTGCACCCATCCTTGCAAATAAAGCGCACCCACGCATTTCCTGCAAAAACAATTTTAGCATCAAAAAATTGATTAAGCAAAGGGCCCACCTATTTTAGGAGTGTTGTAAGTGTAGGATCTAATCTCCTTGATGTCCACTGAGAAAACATGGGCGGAATTTCGGCGAGCACGCTCCGGAGGAGTTCCTCCCTCAATCACCCACTCCTCCACGTCGTCTTCAACATCTGATGGCTTCCATTCAATGTATACGCCTTGGCCTGCGAACCAAAGAAATTAATTTATGTATTTATTAAGGCATGCTCGTGCGTTTCAAAAAGTTAAGGCGGGGACCAGAAATTTTTTTTTAATCGTTACATTTTTGACTCGTCTCGCATCAAATATGATATTGATGACTCTATACTACTTTTAAAAACTAGGCAGAATAATTTAAAAAATCCGGATGAGAACGCATGTAAAACTTGATCAAGAAAGAAAAAAGTGCTGGTCTCCGCCTTTTCTCCGTGTCTCGCGCACGGGCATGCCCCTTTAAGGAACAAAGTTTCTGATCTTAGTAAGAGTTATAAATCCAGTTAAAAATAGGGGTTTTAAGAAATTCAAACTGTCAACTGTAGACCATTTTAACTATCGACCACAGGTGCGGCAACCAAGTGGAGAAATATAAAATACCCAAGACCAGCTACTATAGATGATCTGACTGGAGTGAGCGTACATCAGTGGCCGCGTAATTTGGATTATGACTGGAGATTCTCGAACAGTCCCAGTAAAAAGAGGACACATGGAAAAAAACATACCTCCATGAAAGTCGGTGCTTTAATTTGGTGATTTATCTGATGGCCTAAGCCTGTATCAAATTTTCCTGCTATCTGTGAGCCTCCCTTACATCACGATGCTACAGTCGACGCTCGATATAAGGAACTATTTTCTCGGTTTGGTTGGATTTGTTTTAAATCTAGAACACTTGGAGCAGTCCCGACTCATAGAAAAGACGCTCGATACAACTAACTCTTAAAAATTTAGATACAAAATTTAGT
This sequence comes from Ditylenchus dipsaci, assembly GCA_004194705.1. Taxonomy (NCBI): domain Eukaryota; kingdom Metazoa; phylum Nematoda; class Chromadorea; order Rhabditida; family Anguinidae; genus Ditylenchus; species Ditylenchus dipsaci. Next base: position 27,036 of record SADC01000336.1, on the reverse strand, counting down.
TTTGATTTCGAATTGTCGCCAAAATTTCACAGATTAAACCCCCTTTTAGAGTATTTTTGGTTAATTTCAAAAATTTCTTAATTTTCGGTGTGAAAATATCAAAAAATTACAGCAATCAAATAGTTCACAAATAAAGCATTTACATTCCTTTTTTCTTGGCAAATATTCTGGCCAATCTCGAAAAATAAATCAGCCGGGGCTTTCTCACAGTGAATACGGTATTTGGAAAACGCTTTAAGCTTCGAGAAGCTTTCGAGAATATGATTGATGTTGAAAAACAGGAAACCTGCCGGACTTTTCAGCTGAATTAGAACTGGAAAAAGCTAACTTACAAGAGCTAAAAGAGAAAATCATCCGCCTCTTCACTAAATGCACCTTCCGTATTTCCTCTATAAGCGCGCATGCTCTAATAAGCGCACATCCTTTGAGGCGCTCTCTACTTTGAGGACCTATATCTAAGCCCAGAAAAAATATTTTGCATACTTAACTCCCAATGAGTTCTACCAATTCACTTTTCAGATTTTGGGTGTCATTTAAGGTGTCATCAGGCTGGAATAATTTATTACCCCTGTTTTTGCCGATTTTTTACTTTTTTAGAAGTTCGTCCTAAAAAAGATATTGTAAATTTATTATGTACTGTTTCTAAAAATGTTGATTGCAATATGCAGCATGGTTTTTTAACTTCTTGAAAGTGAATTTACGATTTGCAAAATTTACTAGTTTTAGGTGTGAGCTGGGAATCTCAAAATCAAAAAATATGTCAAACACAAGGGTAACAAATTTACATACCAAAGAAATATTTAATCTTCGACAACAGTTATAATTTAAGATTAGGTCTATAGCCCCAAAATAGAACGATCACCTTTTCAACCACACTCAAAACTCCATTGATAAAGGTGGATGCGCCCTGGTCATTGACTATTTCTGCAAACACTTCACTCAAAACAAGCACACTCTAAAACATAAGTCAAAATAATTTTGACAGAAAATTTGAAAATAAAAACCCACAGCTTCATACTGGGATTGGCCCGTCTTCGCTTCAGACTGGAGTCCAGGGCAGCAAAAGCTGCGTGATGATCCATTTAGAGGATCTGATTTAGCTCAACAATTTGTACTTGGTGATTTAGCACACCTAACTTGATGACTCTGCAAATAATAACTAGACAACAACGACACAACAATGCGGCTCGTGTTCTTTTGAAAGAATTTTTATGCACAAATTTGGCGTCAACTGTCACACGAATCTTTAGAGGAGTCATGTGGTGCTTTTTTGGATGGATATTTTATGAATTAATTGGGCAAATGTATATTTGTATTTAAAAGGACCATGGTTTTGCGCGCAGCGGTTGTCCCCCGCCAATTCAAAATTTTGTGCTAATTACTGAATTTCTGTACGGATTTTTCAACTTGGTTTCTAACAAAACAAGGCCTAGAATTTAATTTTAGGTGTAGTTGTGTTATAAAACCAAGTTCGAAAATCCGTACAGAAGTTTAATGATTAGGAAAAAAATTTAAATTGGTGGGGACAACAGCTGCGCGCAAAAACCATGCTCCTTTAAATTTTTTTGTGTCAATAAATTAAAAATCCAACATTTAGAGGAGATAAAAATATTAAACACATTTGATTTAATAAAATTTTACCAAATAAAATATGAGGTGGGTGGACAACAACTTCATCCGAAAATTCATACAGTTTCATGTAGTTTATTTCTGGCTTTTTATAGCGCAGAACTATTCTTCAGCTGTCTAGTTCAAAAAAGACAGAGAAACAAAAACCACTGAATCTGGACCAGTGTTTCCGAAACTCAAGCTCAAAGTCAAACTCTAGGTGAACCTTGAGTTTGGTTAACTGAAGGCCGTTTTTCTCAAAATTTTGTAGGAAAAATGGGTCTGATTTTTTCCTTACTCCCTGAAGTCAAGATTTTGCGCCTAACAAAACTAAATTTTCAGAATTTTGATATCTTTTTTAAAGATGAGATTAGCATTTTTAGGCCGGAAATCACCTTGAGTTTGACCCTGCTAAACTCAAGGTGATTTTAGGCCTAAAAATGGCTATATCACATCTTGAAAAAAGATATCAACATTCTGAAAAGTACGTTTTTGTTCTGCGCAAAATCTTGACTTCAGGTAGTAGGGAAAAAATCAGACCTATTTTTCCTACAAAAAATCGAGAAAAACGACGCTGAGTTTACTAAGCTCAAGGTTCACCTAGAGTTTGACCTTGAGCTTGAGTTTCGGAAACACTAATCTGGACTAATCAACGAAAGCAAGAGTATGTATAAGAGAGAATTAGGATCGGGCGCGGGCCGGCTCGACACTGGGCCAAAAACTCCAAGCCATCATTATCTTTTTTTAAGCAAAAAATTAAAAAAAAAGAGGTCATCACAGGCTTAATCGGCAGGTGGAGCTTACCAGAAAATATATGATAATTTTATTTTGAATATCGGTAAAACATCGCTGATTTTTTAAACGGGCGAGGCTTTATCTAGAATAGCGGTTTTACCGGCAATAGTCTTTACTGTTTTAAAAACGACCGATGAATTTGTTTGAATTGACATTTGAAGAATATGTCCTAGGATGATGTCATTAATGAAAATTTTAAACTGCATTTTCCTCGACTTTTTCCATCGCTCAGGAGAAAACGACCGGCACCAAAAGTATCAGCATGAAAAACTGTGCTAGAGTAAACAAATGTCACGAACGGTCTTTCTAGTGTTAAGCCAGTCTCAACATGAACTGCCCTAAATTTAAAGAAACAGCCGGGAAAATTCCTGGGGAAATTCAACTTTTACGGGAAAATTGATAAAAATTAAAAACTCTTAAATTGAAACCAATTTTATTGAAAATCAAACAAATCAACAGTAGAATCATCACAAATAATAGCTTCTTAAATTTTTTCTTTATTGGTTACTTACTTACCGGTACAGTTACCCGCAATTTGCAAAATGTGCAAATTTCTGATGAAGGGGGCACCAGAAACTTCTTAGGTCATTTAACCTACACCGTTTGGAGAAAAAAATCTGACAGGGGTAGGTGCCCTCCTTACCCACAACCTCCCTCCCTCTCTTACTACGCCACTGAAAACAGTCAACTGCCCCAATACAATACAATTATTAATCAACAATACAGTCAACTCTAGTAATACAGTTAACTTTCTCATACCTACGTCAATGTGAGGGTCAACCAACAAAAGAACGACTGAAATTACGCTAATAATGGGTTTAAGTTGGTTTTCTAATCGATATTCATAAAGTATCTCCAAGCCTACGACAATTGACGGCCTCCAAACATTTATTATCTGTGAAATGGTTTAACATAGGAAGGCAATACAAAATAGCAATTTTCCCGCGTTTGCTTTCAATTTTCCGTTATCAATTTTTTCAGGGAATATTACCTGGAATTTTTCCATCACCCAAACCTACTCGAAAACAATGAAAATACGGAACGCCACAAAGGCGCAAATTTGAAATAACTCGTAAAAAGCCGAGGAGCCAACCAATTTGTTGACTTTTGGACTACTTGCTCTTGGGAGATGCTGCTTTGTTTTGGTATCAAAATGATATGAAGTTTCTGCGCTTTTTGTTACAGGCAAGTTCTGGTAAATAAACGGTGATATCAACAATTTTTCGATGGTTCAAAAAATGAACTGAATATTCTATTTCGATTTCTTTTAAAAAATGTTAATATTTTGCGTGTTGTATAGTAGGGTCGCGCGCGGTCGGTTAAGCGAAAACCGGGTTTTTTAGGAAATAAACCGAAACCGAAAACCGGGTAACCAAACCGCCGGTTTATTCGGTTTAATTACTGAGAAATAAAATTAGCTGATATATTTTCGAATTAATCTTGTTTTGACATGAATAATATAGAAAATTTTGGTCATTTTGTAAAAGAGCATTATTTCTTGCTGATTTGCGGCTAAACGAATGAAGAAAATGAAGAATCCGACGTTGAATGATATAGCTTGTCTCTGTTATGCGTTTAAAATTGTTTCCAATATGTGTACAGGGTGTCCCGAAAAAACCTCTTCTCTTCAAGGGCACCGCAGGACTATTTTTAATTTTCAATTTTCTGTGCACAATATGTCATTGTGTAGCCGTGGAAATTATCTAGCGAATGGTATATTAACATTCACTAAGTGACAATGGAATATTGGGTTAATAGGCAAAACAATTTAAAAAACCGTATTTTCCATCCCCAGATTTTCTGTTTTTGTTGACTTGAAAATTATTGACGTGTTTGCAGGTTGATTATTAATATCTAAACTTATCTTGCGAAGATATTCCAAACACATGATTTGTAGTCCTTTCTTTTCTCTTTAGATTGTATGTAAAAATTTCCCGCATTATTTTCAAAAAGTCAGCATCCGGCTTTTTACACAAATGAAGTCATTTCACACAATTTGACGAGCACTTTTGTCACCTTAACTGGTCAAAATTTCGCTTGAGTATCATTTTTCGCTCGAGTATTAAGTAATTTTTTCTTGCATTTATGTTGTAGTGCAGATCGAGAGCTACAAAATGTTTCTCACAGAATTTTTTTGTAAATTAAATGTTGAGATATGGTCATATAAAAACAGCAAACCCATTAAAAAACGACTGAAAATCGAAAAAATTGAGAAAATTTGATTTTTGCTATTTTTGTTTTTATTTCAAAAAGCCATAACTCAAAATCTATATATTTTGAAAAATATTCTGTAAATTGGGTTTTGTAGCGCTTGATCTGCGCTACGACATAATGCAAGAATGTTATCACAACACATGAAACTTTATCGATTTTGTCTGACCACGAGTCAATTCGACAAAACATAAAATCCGCGGATTAAAAATCCGATTTTTTTAAATTGGTCTGTCTATTCATCCACTAGGCCATTGTCACTTGGTAAATGTTAATATACCATTCGCTGGAGAATTCGGGCTTAAAGATGACATATCGTGCACAAAAAATTGAAAATTAAAAATGGTCCTACGGTGCCCTTGAAGAGGAGGGGTTTTCTGCACATGAAGATTGTTCACTTTTTTGTTCTGATGTGTAAAAGTTTATGCAACAAATTATGTAAGGCCCCCGCTCACAATGGAATGTCACTGTTTGTGTCGAAGTAAAATCGATGTCCATTTCTCGCCTTTTTCACCTAAAAATGCCGAATCTGATATAGATGACCTATACCTACTTTTATTTCATCTATATCAGATTTGACATTTTCAATTAAAAACGCGAGATCTGGACATCGGATTCACTTCGACATCCCATTGTGAACGGGGCCCAATAATGTAAATTTACACAAGATACCGTATAACCTCTAATAAACGGGCACCCCCCTAATTCAAAATCCTGTTTTTGGCATTCTGTTTTTCACCTATTTTTTGAAGAATTTTCTCAGGCAAATTACCACTCATCTTGTAGCTCATCTCATTGGCTACCAATTGGGTGCTAACTTTTCCGAGATCAAACTATAAAAGATGGGCTAAAACACAATGCCAAGAACACGATTTTGAATCCAGGGGTGCCCGTTTATTAGAGGTTATACGGTAAAATGACCTTATACAATCAAAAAACTAGAAAGAATCCAAACTGTCTGATTTCCAACAATCAACCCCTGGTCTTTACAAGGTATAATCACTTTTTGAGAAAAAAAATTCTCCTATCTTGTTCAGCATGAAAATCTGAACAAGACGCTCGCATTGGTACAAACAGCCTTTTAAGTGTTAAAGAGTTCATTGGGATCTTTTTTTTGCAGATTCGTGTAAAGCACCCGAGAGAGTACTATAATGCAGTGCTGCCGCTTTTTTGAGATTACCCTAAGAATCAGAGAGACAGAGCCCCCAGAAGTTGGCCGAAAACCATGATCCGGGTTTTAGCATGGTTTTTAGTTTACTTTTGAATTGCCCTTAATTTCTTTTTTTAGTTTCCAACTCGAGCAGGGCCTTTTTGCGCATACTATACTGATTGCGATCAGTACTTTGAATAGTTCATCACAGTTTTTAAAATGGTGGAAATTCGAATAGTCAAAAATCAGTGACTATTTGAATTCCCGCCAGGCCTGTGCACGGGTCCACTTTTTCACGGTCCGGATTTTTATTGGGCTAGGCACAGCCCGACCCGTCTATTCAGTCTAGTCAGCTGTAAGTTTATTTCCAAACATATTCAAAAAATCAAGCAAGAAAAAAGTGTGGGCAACTTCATTATTTAACATCACTCGAACGCAATATTTGTCTTTATCAAGGAATTTCTAACCCAAACAAAGAAAATTTAATTTCGTAGATAAACTTTCTCGACTCTTTTTTACCAACTGACAAATAGCTGTATCTGATTTCACCCGTCAAATTACTGATTTACCCAGTGAAGTCGTAAATTTTTTTCTGGTACTTTTCATCTTTATGTATTTGTACTCAATTTTACTACTAAAATAAAACCAATAGATTCTTACCCTTTATCGAGACCCCACCTTAAATCATTTTCGACGCTAGTAGCGAATAACACCGCCCCCCCCCCCCAACGATTTTCACTTTTTTTACTTTAGTAAAAAGTACCCAAATTTATGTCCCAGACCCCGGAAAATGTGCGTAAACTCTTCATTAGTCACAACTTTCGTACGCTGGCCTACCCCAAGCCTAAGGGCTAAGCTTAAACTTGTTGTTTGCAAGGGTATTTACAGCAATTTTTAAAGGTCGGATGCTTGGGGGGGGGGTATTCGCTACTAGCGCCTCATTTTCTTTTTGATTCCCTTTTGGGGACCATACCCAACTCGTATAGTTTAATGAACAAACTTTTCATTAGAAATCGTTAATTTTCAAGGCGAAAGTTCTTAAAAGGCCACCCCATAGCAAAATTTCTTCCTGAATCCGAATCCGTTAAGATAAGATCAAAAGAATAATTATGAGCTGAGATATTGCCATTTTGAGTAGATCAGTCAGAAAATTCGCACGACTCACCTACTTTAGTGTATATCTCAGCTCAAAATGATTATTTTGATTTGATCTTAACATATTCGGATTCAGGAAGGAATTTTAATTTCAGGGTGGTCTTTTGAAAAATTTCCTTCCTAACATGCCATTAATAAATATAATGAGATTTAAAAAATGCAGAAAAAGGTCATTGTATAAACAGATTTTTTTAAGACGGGAAGGCCCGGTGCGCCCATTTGCGACAGCGAGTAGAAAAGCGTGCGCTTGACTCAATAGTGGCGGTTGTTTTCGCTTCAAGGCCGGATAAAGTGGCTAAAATAGTGTCCGGAAGGTGATCAGTTTTGCATGGTCGAAATTCAGCTAGTACTCAGAGATTTTCAAGTGGCGCGGCATTATTTTCGTGTTACTCTTGGACTCAAAATATATAAAAATGACCGGCAAGACCACTGCTTTCAAGCAGTAAAGACAATAATTGCTTTTATTTCAAAATTTGGAAAATTATCACGTTTTTGTCTGCGTAAATACTTTTCAAATTTTCATTTTAACTTTATACATGCTTATTCTATTCCTGCTTTTAACTTTTTTTTGCTGACTTTTTCAGTATCTTATAGCAAATTTTAAGAGCAACGGACTAGGTTGAAATTTGCAATAATATTTTTTCAAGATACACACAGAATACACTTATCATTCAGTCGTTTGAGAAATAGTTAAAAGCTAAATTTACAAGTTCAACAAGAACTTTGAAACAATATTGTTGCGAATTTCAAAGTAGTTCGTAGCTCTTAAAATTTGCTATAAGATACTGAAAAAGGCAACAAAAAAAGTTAAAAGCAGGAATAGAAAAAGCATGTATAAAGTTAAAATGAAAAATTTGAAAAGTATTTACGCAGACAAAAACGTAATAATTTTCCAAATTTGAAATAAAAGCAATTATTGTTTTCGACTGCTTGAAAGCAGAGGTCGTGCCGGTAATTTTTATATATTTTGAGTCCAAGAGTAGCACGAAAATAATACCGAGCCACTTGAAAGTCTCTGAGTACTAGCTGAATTTCGACCATGCAAAACTGATCACCTTCCGGACACCATTTTAGCCACTTTATCCAGCCTTTAAGCGAAAACAACCGGCACTATTGAGTTAAGCACACGCTGTTCTACTTGCACTCGCAAATGGGCGCACCGGAATGACACGTATCGAGAATCGCGCAAATCCAAAAAGATATTTAAAAAACACAATGCCAAAATTACGAGTTTATATTTTTGACTGTGATTTTTGTAAATTTTTAAAATGAACGCTGTTGCAAATTTCAATTTAACCGGTAGCCTGGTAACTTTTCTACAAGTTGCTGGAAAAATCGTAAATAATAGTTGAGTGTGCGAAAAGTTATTGCACATAGAAGTGAAGTTTAGGCAATTCATAAACTCCTTACCTCGAGTGGTGATTTGTCTCGCTTATTAAAATAAAACCCACCAATGCTTTTTTTTATTTAAAAGCTGTTTTCCTAGCGGTTATTTTGGTATAATATGAGTGTGGGTATAGCATGATGTTATCCAGCTGGATTTTGACCATCCACAACTTCTTCCCTTCCGTAGCCGTTTTCACCTACTTGGTCATACAAGAAAGGAAAAGGACCCATGCCATCGTGTTCAGCACATTCTGTTCTACCCGTTGTCGCAACTGGGCGCACCGGGCCTCCCCGTGTAATTTGCTATATATATATATAAAGACTATTTTTTGCAACTTCTAAAAATTTCATTGAACCAGTTGATAGCTAGAAGAAAGCTGAGATCCAGAGCTTGATTTTGATATGAAATTTGAAAAAATGGAATAAAAATGTAAGGCACTTCTTTAGTTCAATCCCCCCATACAGTCGACTCTCGATTAAAGAACACCCCAAAAAGTTCGTTCCCACCTAGGGTCCGACACTTTTTTAGCCCGAGTTTTAAAAATTAAAAAAAAACTTTAAAAAAACCCCAAGCCACCAAGCCCTCTGCGCAGAGGGCTTGGAGTTGAGATGCGCACACCCACATACCTGAGACATGATTCTTGCCAAGAATGTTGATCAAAAATGCATAAAGAAAGTCTTTTGCCTAGCTCCAGCAAGAAAAATGTGATAAATCACTAAAAAATGAGCCTAAAATACCCTACAAAGACCATCTACTCCTAAGGCGTGCATAGCAATTTTTTTTGACAAAATTCAATTTTTTAAAATAAGAAAGTGTTTAGAAATGCTTCTAGTATCGTGTTGTGCAGAAAAAATGATTGAGGAAGGTGGTTTTGGATCACTTTTCAAAAAAGGTGAGTTTGGGGAGGGGGGAACTAAAGAAGTATCTAATTTAAAAAAGGATAAATCTGATAAGGTTATTCAAAATTTCCGGGCCGGCATGCCGATTTTTGAGCCCGGCCTGAGAGCAATTTCAAAAGTTGGGCCCGGCCGGGCCTTGAAAATTACGGCCCGTCCACATTCCTTACCGTCCTCTTTCGAACATTTGCGAAGGCTGTGACTAGCTTGCAAAGCATTAGTTAAAAGAAGTATAGTATGCGCAAAAAGGCCCTGCTCGAGTTGAAACTAAAAAAAAACTTCACCCTTTGACAGTTACAACTAAACGTTGTATACAATCGACAGTGGACAAGCAACCGAATTTACCCCTTTGACAGTACAACTAAACGTTGGTATACAATCGAGATGTCAGTCCTTGACTACCAGGACAGGCAAGCAACCGAACTTTCACCCCTTGACAGTTACAACTAAACGTTGGTACAATCGCCTTGGACAGGCAAGCAACCGAACTTTCACCCCTTTGACAGTTACAACTAAACGTTGGTATACAATCGAGATGTCAGTCCTTGGACTACCAGGACAGGCAAGCAACCGAACTTTCACCCCTTTGACAGTTACAACTAAACGTTGGTATACAATCGAGATGTCAGTCCTTGGACAGGCAAGCAACCGAACTTTCACCCCTTTGAGTTACAACTAAACGATACAATCGGATGTCAGTCCTTGGACTACCAGGACAGCACAACCGAACTTTCACCCCTTTGACAGTTACAACTAAACGTTGGTATACAATCGAGATGTCAGTCCTTGGACTACCAGGACAGGCAAGCAACCGAACTTTCACCCCTTTGACAGTTACAACTAAACGTTGTATACAATCGAGATGTCAGTCCTTGGACTACCAGGACAGGCAAGCAACCGAACTTTCACCCCTTTGACAGTTACAACTAAACGTTGGTATACAATCGAGATGTCAGTCCTTGGACTACCAGGACAGGCAAGCAACCGAACTTTCACCCCTTTGACAGTTACAACTAAACGTTGGTATACAATCGAGATGTCAGTCCTTGGACTACCAGGACAGGCAAGCAACCGAACTTTCACCCCTTTGACAGTTACAACTAAACGTTGGTATACAATCGAGATGTCAGTCCTTGGACTACCAGGACAGGCAAGCAACCGAACTTTCACCCCTTTGACAGTTACAACTAAACGTTGGTATACAATCGAGATGTCAGTCCTTGGACTACCAGGACAGGCAAGCAACCGAACTTTCACCCCTTTGACAGTTACAACTAAACGTTGGTATACAATCGAGATGTCAGTCCTTGGACTACCAGGACAGGCAAGCAACCGAACCCCTTTGACAGTTACAACTAAACGTTGATACAATCGAGATTCAGTCCTTGACTACCAGGACAGGCAAGCAACCGAACTTTCACCCCTTTGACAGTTACAACTAAACGTTGGTATACAATCGAGATGTCAGTCCTTGGACTACCAGGACAGGCAAGCAACCGAACTTTCACCCCTTTGACAGTTACAACTAAACGTTGGTATACAATCGAGATGTCAGTCCTTGGACTACCAGGACAGGCAAGCAACCGAACTTTCACCCCTTTGACAGTTACAACTAAACGTTGGTATACAATCGAGATGTCAGTCCTTGGACTACCAGGACAGGCAAGCAACCGAACTTCACCCTTTGACAGTTACAACTAAACGTTGGTATACAATCGAGATTCAGTCCTTGGACTACCAGGACAGGCAAGCAACCGAACTTTCACCCCTTTGACAGTTACAACTAAAGATTAGTATACAATCGAGATGGTATACATCTCGATTGTATACCAACGTTTAGTTGTAACTGTCAAAGGGGTGAAAGTTCGGTTGCTTGCCTGTCCTGGTAGTCCAAGGACTGACATCTCGATTGTATACCACGTTTAGTTGTAACTGTCAAAGGGGTGAAAGTTCGGTTGCCTGCCTGTCCTGGTAGGTTATGGGTGTTTATGAATCCCATGACACTGAAAGACGTTTTTATGAATCTCACCAGAGAGCACAAAAACGAACGCTTTTGTGAACCTCGCCACAGAAAGGGACAGCTGTGTGAAGAGAGGATAAGTCATTGAGAGTGACGGTTCGTGATTGTAGTTTTCTCGGATGTCATATATCTTAAAATCCTTTGAAGGTACAATTATTGACATGTAAGTCAGAAAATATACGGAAACATCAGCAGGAAATAAATCAAAAAGTGCTTCAGAAATATCAGCGGGAAATATATCGAAAAATGCTGCGGAAATATCAGCTGAAAATATATCAAAAATTTATTTGGAAATATTAGCAGAATTAAATCCTGCCCGTAGAGCGGGCAATCGCTAGTTGATAATTAAACTGAGAAATGCTTCGAAGAAGGCATTTGAAGCAAAACAGTATTTGCAGCAAAAAAAGTTCGGTTCTTATCGGTTATCCGCACCCCACTTACTTTTTCCACAAAATAGTCAAGTTACATCATAGAAAATAGAAAATAGGTGGGGTGCGGATAACCGATAAGAACCAAAAGTTCTTTTAGGAGTAAAAAAAAGTCTTTTTACAGCAAGGAAAAGCTTTGCCCCTTTTGTTAGCATTATTCATAGTACTGTTAGGATAATAATTTGTATTGATTTGATACCATTTGCAGTGCCCTAGGTCTAGGTACCAGCGCCTGTCACCACAATATTCCTGTCACCAAAGAAAACCAAGTTATAATCGAAACACGGAGTGTTTACTTCAGCCCTAAAATTCTTTTTTTTTTCTTCTTTTTCCTGTACATTGTCTTTTTTTCTGTCAGCTAGTTCTGGAAACAAGAGAATTTCAAAAATGTATTCAAAGTTTGGGAGTTAAGTAAATTTCAAAGAGTGCTTCAGCGGTTTTCTGATAATTCCAGACAATTCCACCCAAAAAAAAATTAAAATAGAGTTGGCTCCTAACTTAATAATTTTGCTTAAGAAGCTTTCTCGCGACACAGTTTCCATCTGCAAAGCAGTGAAGTACTTGCTACTAAAATAACCATTTGGCGGTTTTTTCGAGTATATAGCAGGGTACGTAAATGTACTTTTTAAAATATTTATACTTTTTCGGGACCCGAAATCTTTTTTATTTTCGAAGATTTACGTCAAAATATTCTTTTGCTGCTCATAAACTAATAAGCACTGGATAAAAAACACTGGATAAAATAAAAATGACATTTTTGGCGAAAAATTAGCAAACTGTGTTTTTATTGGCCAGTTGTATTTTTCTTCAAAATTTTGAGCTACGTATCCAGGTGTAAAGCTTTTTAGAAGAAAAATTTAAATATTCTAACTCACAGCAGCTTATGATTGTTTCGGCGGATTGTGTTGAAATAAATTTAATATAATTTTTAAATCATTTTTTTAAACCACCATATATCGTAAAACCTGTAATTTAAGCCGCTCCCTGGTTTAAAATCGTGTTTGTGGCATTGCATTTTCGACCCATTTTTTGAAGACTGCTTGCATGCAAGTTACCACTCATTTTGTAGCCAGTGAGATAAGCTACTTGCTTAAATTAGAGATTTCACGGTACTTGCTTCTAATGATTCTATTGTTAAATCCCTGTTCTCGTGACACAGTTTCATCTGCAAAACAGTGCTAATACGAGAAAAACGTCATACTACCAAAATAGCAAGAATTAAGGTTAGCTTTCAGTGTTAGACAAATGTTTCTGAAAACGACTAAAAGCAAGCAAAAGGTGCATAATATCAACTATTAAAACGATTTTATGCACTTTGTTTGTTTGCATTCGCATCAGATAGCTGCTGCTAACACCAATGTATGCGGCGCAACAAATAGAAATTTAGCTGTTGCAATACAAAGTAAAATCAACAGCTAACAATTAAGAATTACAGAATAACAGGTTAAATACTTAGCTACTAATGCAATAAATTTTGGCAACTTTCCGACCAGAAGAAAATAGAAATCAGGGAGAATTTTCCATTATTAAAATAAATACACAAAAGCCAGTAATAAAATAGTTTCTCCGACCACTTTTCTGTTTGCGATTGAGGTACAGCAGAACACATAATAGTGGAGACGGCCTTTGCTAAACACCACCATTTGTTTGAAGGAGGAAAAACAATATTGTAGGCACTACCACTATTGCTGATACCTTATCTTATCTTCACTGGCGCCGGTCCTCTGCCACCATTTGTGGGACACCGAATAAAAGACTGGGAACAACAGGAGACACTTAGCTAGTGCCACTGAACAAAAAGGAATGAACAGGCCAATTACAATCACCGCTCTAAACTTTACTTTTGCAAAAAAAAATTGAGTAATTACACTAAGTTATTTTTATAGACACAGAAAAGGAAATTTAAGTTCAAATTAGTTTTTATAGGTGGTATCCATCGGGTAGGTGATCGGTTCAGATACCCAGATTTTCGAGAAACTGGCGCGGAGCTTATATAGTCTATTCTCGATTTTAGGCCCTTCTCGGTATACGCCACCGTGGAACATATCTTATTGGCTGGCTATCAAAAAATAAAAGAATTATACTCTTGATTTTATGCACGCTCCCGAGAGGTGGCGTAAAATTGTGTGGACTGTAACGGGTTATTGAGTGTTGATTAAACGATGGCCCGAAAAAATTCGGAAATTTTTTGTAAAATTGTATATATGAGACTTTTTCATTTACAACTTCAAAACGAAGAGCGGCAAATTTCGTTTCGGAAATTTTCGTATTTGGCAAATCTCGTTTTTGGCAAGTTTTTCCTAGCCAAAAATACCCAATGATGTCCAATTTCATGCCGTCCTACACAGGTCTGTCATTTTGCATGAAATACCAAAATTAAGGAAATTGGTGACATTAAAGCGGTGGTGAGAATAATTACAACCGATTCCTCGATAGTTTTCGGCCATAGGGGAACTTTAGGGGCCCCTGGCTGTCTGATTCTTAAAATAGTCTCGAAAAAAACGGCAGCACTTCATCATAGTACTCTCGGGTGCTCCACACGAATCTGCAGAAAAAATTTATAAACTAACTTTTTGAAAAAAGCACTTCTGAAGGTTCCCTGGTAAAATGCGCATTTTGACTAGGGTTGACCAATGGGTATTTACCCGGGTATTTACCGGTAAATACCCAGAGATTTCCCAGCCATATAGAAATCGCGTAAGATCTATGGACAAAGGCTTTTGTCTGCTGCAAAAAGACTTTTTTTGGTGCAAAAAAACTAATTTTTGCTGAAAATTGTTTTAGTTGTAATTCTACATTTCCTTTATTTTTCTAATACTATTATTATTCATTTGCCTAAATTGAGAAGCATTGCTATAAAATTGTGACCTCAAGACTAGGAAAAAAATCTATTGCTGCAAAGCAAAACTCATTTTGCGTGGCCGTCCAGTCTTTTGTTTGTGGCGCAAGGGGATTTGATGTGCTGAAAGAGGGTAGGGTCCGTTTTCGCATGGAAACAGGCTCGTTTGCAAAACGGTAATCATAAGAAGTATTATTTGCAAAGATTTTTACATAAAAAAACGTAGGCAGGAGTGCCTTATGATGGGGTTGCAAAAAGACAATTTAACCACCTTTTGTGCGTTTTAGCTGCTGAAACATGTAGAAAACATGTTTTTAGGGCCCCGTAGACAATTTTTTAGAAAAAAAATTTCACCAAAAATCAACTTTTTGCCTTGGGGGACCAAAACAAAGGGTACTAGGATCTGGATACTTTTTTTATATACATAAGAGTATTCTACCCCGTTTTGGTTATTAGATCGGGTAAAAAAGACTCTTCACATGCATTTTTGATCAAGAGTTCACCTCGGAATTATGACTAAGGTAAGTCAGTGGTTGCTTGGGCTGAGATGCGCACACCCACATACCTTAGACACAAATCACTCGAAAGTGACTCTGGATGCATGAAAATGTATACATATCAGAATTTCTTTATGCGGTAGGTCCCAGTTAACAAAACTATGTTCAAATTACATCTTTTCATGGAATCCAGGTACCCTCCAGACCCATTACCTTGATCCCCCAAGGCAAAAAGTCCATTTTCGGCGAATTTTTTTTCTAAAAATGGCTGACCGGGCCCTAAAAACATGTTTATACACGTTTCAGCAGCTAAAACGCACAAAAAAGTGGTTAAAACTCTTTTCGGGCAACCCCATAATAAGCCACTTTAGTCAAAACGTAATATCTGTATTAAAATAAAGGGAATGTGGAATTACAACTAAAACAATTTGCATCGAAAAAAGACGATTTGCATCAAAAAAAGTCTTTTTGAAGCAAAAAAAGACTTTCTGCACAAATAAAAGTCTTTCTGCGCCAACTAATTTTTGCAGCAGAAAAAAAGCTTTGTCCAAGATCTTTAAGCCACGTGCACAATGAGTGTCGACCTGAGTTTGAGATTTGGGGTGTTTTAACGCGGGAAAAGCTGTACTTTTTTTCTTCAAGGGGCATGCCGGGCGCGACACGGAGAAAAGGCGTGGATCAGCAATTATTTTCTTTCTCGATAAATTTTTAAATGCGTTTTCATCTAAATTGTTTAAAAGCGATTTTAGTAACTTTGAACCACATTTTGTTATCTCGATTTTGGACCCTAATTTTTTATATGCCTACCATATTCTCTGTATTAAGTCCCCCTCTCTAATAACTCCCCCTCTGTAATAACTTCCCCTATATCGACCTCATATCTCAGTCTAGAAAAAATATTTTGCAAATCTGTTTTTTTGCGTTTTCTTAATTACCACGAGTTTTCCTGATTCCACTTTTCAGATTTTGGTCGAGCACCCGAAAATCTCGAAATCGACCTCAAATTTTTCCCACTTTTTTAAGTTGAAAAATAACTCGCCCGGGGGACTTAATATAGAAAGTACGGTATCTTGTAGAGAAGATTGTTTTAGGCAAAAAAGTTTTAGAAAAAGTTTTTTTTGACCAAAAGATGACTTCTTGCCTTGGGGACCAAGGTAAAGGTACTGGAGGGTGCCTGAATTGCATATTTTTTAAATTTATTCCTTGTTTTACTCACTACAACTTGGCAAAAAGAGTTTCTCAATGCGTTTTTGATCAAGAATACTTCTCGGAATTATGTCTAAGATCAGTGAGTGTGCCCCCTGCGCCCCGAAGGGGGCGCAGGGGGCTTGGTGTGTTAGAGATGCGCACACCCACATACCTTAGACACAAATCACTCGAAGGTGACTCTGGATGCATAAAACATGTATGCATATAGAGTTGGCTCTATATATGTGTTCATGCCGACGCCGAACAAAAATATGCCTTGGTCCCCCCTGTTGATTTTTTTTCTGCAAATTTTTTTCTTCTGATTGTCTCAGAAAACAACTTTTTCATAGAAGTATTAGTCTGCCTGCTCAAATTTTATGGTTTTTCATATTAACCTACAATTACGTCAATCTTTTTCTATAAAAAATGGGCTGGTTTCAGTCGTGCAGCGGCCAACCCAAGTCCGACATAACGATCTAAACAATCTTAGCGTAGTCTCGTAAATGTGTATTTTTAACAAAAAAAGTGTACCGTATTCTCTCTATTAGTTTGTCACTCTCTATTAAACCCACACCCCTAACTTTGAGGACCTGTATCTTAGCTCAGAGAAAAAATTTAACAAAGCTGTTTATTGCATTTTCTTAACTCCCACGAGCTCTACCGATTTCTCTTTTTAGATTTCGGATTTTCACCCAAAAATCTCGAGATCGACTCCAAATTTTTCCGATTTTAGGACGATTGGAAAATAATTCCACATGTGGAACTAATAGAGAGAATACGGTATGTAAATTATATTTGAGACGATTTAAAAACAATTTTTTAGGAAAAAATCAACAGGGGACCAAGGCATATTATTTTCGGAGTCGGCATGAACACATATAGAGCCCCAGAGTTTCTTTATGCAACAGGTCCCAGTTATCAGAACTATGTTCAAAATTCATCTTTTTAGGAAATCCACGTACCCTCCACACCCATTACCTTGTCCCCAGGACAAAAAGTCAACTTTTGGTCAAAAAAATTTTTCTTACAAAACATGTTTTCTACACATTAAAAGTGCTAAAACGTCGAAAAAGCATGTTTTTGGGTGCTTTTGGGAGGGCACCAAATAAGGGAGTTTAGCCAAGGCTTTTTTCGTAAAAAAGGCATTTTCAGAGTGAAAAATTTAGCGTATTTTGACGATTTTTTACCAGTCGCTCACTCTTCCGGAAAATTTGAAATAGTGAGGCAGAAAGCCCTGTGGTTCCTACGTCAGATTCACTTAAAGGGGCATGCCCACGCCAATAAGTTTCATTTCAAATGTTTGAAATCCCGGGCACAAGTTTTTCAGATGAAGAGAAAATAAATTCGAATTTTTTAATCATTTCAAAAAAAATTATGGTATCCTTCTAGTCGTCTCACAGTTTGTGGTCCTATTTTTTTCGTAACACTTTTTCATGACCATAGCCTAGCGTGATATGGTAAGCCAGCTAAAGATTAACTTGTGCTGCTCACGTTTGGGACCTTATGTACTTTGGGGGGGGGGGGGGGGCCACCGATTTTTTCACCAAAATTTTTACGTTTTATATAGTGATCAAGTTAATTATGGTGATTTAATTGACCATGATCACTTTAATCAACATATTTTCTATGGTCACTAAGAGACGGTTAACAGAATTATTATGATTATTAGAATCAACATGTAAAAATTGAAGAAAAAACCGAGGTGAAAAAATCGGTGGCACCCTCTAATAATCCGGCCCCTCGACTTTGAGGACCTATATCTCAGTCCAGGGAAAACATTTTGCAAACCTGTTTTAATGCATTTTCTTAACTCCCACGAGCTCTACTGATTCCGCCTTTTAGTTAGATTTTGGGTATACACCCAAAAATTTCGAGATCAACTCAAAATTTCCCCGATTTTGAGAGGGTTGAAAAATAATCCGCATGCCTGATTAATAGAGTATATACGGTAAATATTAAATACACACTAAATTTTATTCTACTTTAAACCAATAACAGCTATCAACAGTGGACTAGACAACAAACATTTCTGAACTCTTTACTTTTTATTCTTTCTTTGTTCGGCTTACAACGTCAAAGTGGCTGCGCTGGTAGCGGATAATAGAAGTAAGACCTGGCACAAAAGGAGTCCTCAGCGGAAATAATTACAATCATAGCCATAAATTGTCAAACGCACTTAAAAACTTGCATTTAGATCCAATTTGTCCACTTTTCAGTGCAATTTTCATCCAGGGGGTACGTATCGTTTCCCCGAAAAGTTCATTTCCCCGAAAGTACGTTTCCCCGAAAAGTTCATTTCCCCGAAAATTATCATTTCCCCGAAAAGTTTGTTTCCCTGAAAATATTCATTATTTGAATAAAGTTGTGTTATGAACAGAATTTTGTTAAACGGATAAATATCGATTTGATGTTTCGTCTTGTCTGTTACTTCTGCTTGTTCGTCCTCTTTTCATATGCTGCTTTCCATGACAAGTTTTAGAATTGTTTTCAGCTATGGCTAGTATGGGGCAAAGAGTGTTAGAAGAGGTAGACGATGGCTATGATATTTACATCAATGAGAGTGATGAACAAGAGCAAGAGGAAGCGGTGGTACAGGCAAACAATCAGGCAACTGCGGTGCCAACAACTGTTATCCAGGCGGTAACAAATTTGATATTACTTTAAATACTGATGACTTTGTTCAGGTCTTCGGTCAAACTCTAATAGGAACAAGAAAGTGCTCATCCATGAAGGCTACATTTACTGGAAGGAAAAATCGTACAAGACCAAAACTTACTGGGAATGCGTCAAGGTCGACGAATGCGAATGCAAAGCTAGAATTCACTCAATCACAGCCACAAGAGTAATCGTAAAAATAATCGGTCCTCACAATCACAACAAGTCAGCAATAGAAGCTTCCGTTCGAGCTATCAAAAACACAATCAAGGATTCCGCTGTCAACACACTTGAGGTGAGATTGTATAGGACACGGTGCTTGTTGAAGCCTCAAATTTAGCGTCCAGCGCAGATTTTCAACAGAGTTTTGATTGGCGTGGAGGAGGCAGTTCAGGCAAAGCTTGACAAGAGTGCATCAAGGCAGACAGTCAAGAGAAAAAGAAAAAACGCCACTAATCAAATCGCGGCTGAAATCGGAATGGGATTTGTCTTTCCGGAAGCTGCCAAGAACTATGCTTTTGCCCAAAATGATCCGGAGCTTTTTCTACTGGGAGATGAACTTGATGAGAATGGAAACAGGTAATAATACAATTTTTGTGCAAAGATGAATTTTTGTTTTCAGGTTATTGGTCTTTGGTCGCACAAGCAACAGAAATTGGTCAAGAAATATGAAGGTCGTTTTCGTGGATGGGACATTCAAAATAACTCCCGCTCCGTTCCATCAGGTTTGTTTCGGTGATGGTAAAAAGTACTATCCAATAGGTTTGAGGTGTACGTAATTCTCGCTGAAAGAGGTGGATATGTGTTTCCAGTCTTGTATGCACTTCTTCCGAACAAGTCACAAGCAACCTACGAGAAGCTTTTCCGAATAACTCGACGCATTTGGCCCGACTTTATTCCTTCAAGTGTCTCTATCGACTTTGAGATGGCCGTGATCAGTGCTCTGGAAGTGGTTTTTCCGGAATCCGATGTGTGGGGTTGCTTCTTCCATCTGGTGCAGAACATGATCAAGAAGCTTAATGTTGCTGGACTCAAAGGACGTTACGAGACAGAGCCAGACTTTGCCGTGAAATGCCGTAAGATTCACTACTTTTCGAGTCTGGTTTAGCATTAAGTTTGTCAAGGAATGATAACAGCTATGGCTTTTGTCAAACCAGAGGATCTGATGCCCGTATTTGCTGAACTGGAAGAATTGTTACCAGAAGAACTGGATCCCATACTTGATTGGTTCCAAACGTATTACATTGGTACGTGATTATTTTACTGCTCAGTTCAATCACTTTATTATGTTGTTCAGGATTTGTCAACAGGCGCGGAAATATGGTCGTTCCCATGTTTGCTCATTCTCTTTGGAACGTTTACGAACGCACGCTTAACGGCAACCACCGAACTAACAACTACGCAGAGGCAGCAAACCACAGGATTCAAATGGAGTTAGACGTCTGTCATCCCGGATTTTGGAATTTCATCAACTGTCTCAAAAACGTTCAGCAAGGGCGCGATCAAAAATATCTGCAATGGCAAGCTGGAAGGCGTCCAAAAGGGAAGCGCACTGTCTACAAAGAAGAGGACGCTCGCATTCTTAGAATCGTGGAGGAATATGAAGAGCGCAGCACCGAAGATTTTTTGAAAGGGTTAGCCAATAATTATGTTATGAATGATATTTGAAAACTTCTTATTTGTCTTGATCTTGGATTGTTTGTCGTATTACACAATAAATTCCTTAGCTTAACTATTTTGTTCAATTAGGATTGCGAGTTTATCAGCAAATGCCCCTCTTAGAATGCGTATTTCTCGACGATCTTATTTTCAAACAAAAGCTTACATTCTGGAGAACACGATAGGATTAGCGACAAAATAATTTTCCTATCTACGACACATTTTTCGCCTCCGAAGTCAAAAGTGTGACGGACACAACCGACCAAAATACTATATAGAGATTCAAATTTTTTCGGGGAAATGATACTTTTCGGGGAAATGATACTTTTCGGGGAAATGAACTTTCCGGGGAAATGAACTTTTCGGGGAAACGTACCTTTCGGGAAATGATTTTTCGGGGAAATGACCGTGTCCCCATCCAGGTGGCTCATCAGCTCTTGACGCACTTTTGCCGGTTCATTCTCTTTGCTATAGACAAAGAGCGCAATCGACCTGAACAATCAAATTAGCACACAAAAGTGTGAAATTAAGTCATACCCGTAGAAACAGTGACCGTTATTTGATTGGGAGGAATTCTGCCTTTGAGGTGATAAAATGAAAACCTCGAACTCACTCCACAGTTCATCAAGTTTTTCATTTGGGGAGGCGTGAATCTTAAAGACCTACGCAAAACAAGTAGGACACAAATCGAAAGTCCTATCTGCCATGAGAAGGCTACACTGCGCACCTGCCTTGTAGTCATCATCTGAGGCGAACAATACTATCCCGCTTTTTTATCAGCCAACTGAAGCTATCTATGTAAAACGAGTAGACATAGATCACTTACCTCACACTACCTCTTATTTTTAATCAAGTTTAAGTTAGCCCTGAACCGGTCTGATCCAGCCCTAATCCGGGCTGGTCCAGTCTGATCCAGCCCTGATCAGGGATGGATCAGGGCTGGATCAGGCCAAATCCGACTGGATCAGGGCCGATCGAGACTGGAAAAACACAGTAGGTAGTGTGAGTTAGATGGTGACCTGTTACTCTGGCCAAAAGTAGGTCAAACCCAAAAAAGAGTATGGATCACGAATTACTCTGGCCAAATATGAGAGGAAAACCGAAGACAGTGCAAATCAGTGTTGTTTTCTTTACAAATTTTTGTGTACGAAAAATTTTCATTTTTGTAAACACAAGAAAGCAAAAATATTGGTTTTTGTTTTTGAACATTTATGAAAATTTAAATTTTCTCATTTTTCATTTCTGTACACAAATGAAAATAAAATTATCTTTGTTTACGTTTGTGTACACAAATAAAAAGTCAAAAAGTTTTGCGTAAGTTCACGTACACAAATGAAAACCTGAAAATTTTGTTTGTGTTTGTGTACACATGGAAAAATATTGTACACAACACAAAAGAACAATGTTTTATTGCATTAACAATGTGTACTATACTAATAATTACAAAAACATACTTTCTCGGGATATTGTGCACGATAACGAGTCATGTTGGAAGCTCGATCTCACTTTTGGGATTTCAAAAACCGGATAAGAACATATAGTTTTTACATTCATGCACTTTTATGAGTTTTTTTTGCCAGTATTTTGCTTTTTATTGTGTTGCGTACAACATTTTTTCCATTTCTACACAAACATAAACAAAATTTTCAGGGTTTTCATTTGTGTACATAAACCTACACAAAACTTTTTGACTTTTTATTTGTGTACACAAACGTACACAACATTTTCTGATTTTCATTTGTGTACAGAAATGAAAATGAGAAAATTTAAATTTTTATAAATGTTCAAAAACAAAAACTCGAAATCTTTTGTGTACATTTGTTTACAAAATGTAAACCGCAACACAAAACATTTGAGCGTTTACATGTGTACACAAAACATCACTGGTGCGGATCACGAGTTACACGCCCATCTGAAACCGGATTGATAGATCAAGAGTTACTTTTGATCTATTGATCCAGTTTCAGACCGGACGAGTGGGATCATAGATCAAGAGTTACTCTCGATCTATCGATCCGGTTTCAGGTGGACGAGTAGGATCACGAGTACCGTATATTCTCTATTAGAAGGCCCGGGCCTTCTATTTTTCAACCCTAAAAAAGTCGGAAAAATTCGGGTCGATTTTGAGATTTTTGCGTGCTCAACCAAAATTTTAAAAGTGGAATCAGGTAAGCTCGTGTTAACTAAGAAAACGCGAAAAACAGATTTGCGAATTTCTTTTTCTAGGCTGATATATAGGTCCTCAAGGGGGGCTTTTATTAGAGAGGGGCCTTCTATTAGAGAGGGGCCTTCTAATCGAGAATATACGGTAACTCTTGATATTTACTCTATCCGCCGACCTGAAAGTGGCTCCAGGAGAAAAATTAAGAAAGCAAAAATAGAAAACCGACTGTGAAAAATAAGAATGAATTTGAATGTGTACAAATTTGGCGTTCTGTTAGACGTTTAGCGGATTTTGTGACATTTGTCACAAAAACCGCTAAACGCCCCTATGCCATTAGCGTGGGCATACCCTTTAACAAGTAGATTTGGATTGTAAAAATTAAAAAATGCAATTTCTAAAGTTGAAGGTCCTTGAAAGAAAAGGAAATCACCAAATACCTTTCTAGAACTTTTATGCATTTTTGTGACATCGACAGTTTTTCTTATTCCCAAAAAGCATGTTAGTTACGTCGCGTAACTTACGTGTGAAATTTCTCCAAAATGTCTGGGTTTTGCTTTGTCGCCAGGGTTGGCCAGAGGTGCCTTTCATATCAACAGTTGGCTTTTTGGAAAAAATATTTTTACACTTTGTTGCTTGTTTTCTCATGTATTCTATAAGCGCATCTAATATATTTATGTACCAATCCTTTTATAGAAATATTGTAAGCTAGTAATACGAGCCTTCAAAACATTTCACAAAAAGTGATGTGGCCTGGAAAGCCACTTCTTGCCAACACCGTTCGTTGCTCCATTTTTTTGCGAGATGATGCTGAGAACAAAATTTGATGTTCACAGAGATGATAGCATCACGAGTGAATACAAATATTTTCTAGAACAATTTGTGGTGTTAAAATTGGATTTTTAAATAATGTAACTTTTATGCTTAAGCTTGACTTTCTAACATGTGTCTTTACAGCTCTGAAATTTTAATCTCTCAAAAAAAGAAAAATGGATGTCGCTGTCTCAAAGGAAAATCTGGTTCTCCCGCTAAGCGCAAGGCTCCCACGCACGCTCATCCGAAATACATCGACATGGTGGTTACCGCTATCGAGAGTCTAGAGGGTGGCAAGAAAAGGGTCGAGCAATCAGGCGATCACCAAGTATGTCACCGAGAACTTCGATGTCGCTTCAAACGTTCGTTTTCCCTTAAATCTGTTTTTCCTGTTCCACGTGCGTCCTTTTCAGGTCA
This sequence comes from Ditylenchus dipsaci, assembly GCA_004194705.1. Lineage (NCBI taxonomy): Eukaryota > Metazoa > Nematoda > Chromadorea > Rhabditida > Anguinidae > Ditylenchus > Ditylenchus dipsaci. The sequence continues at coordinate 3,157 of SADC01000336.1, read as the reverse complement.
AGACTCACATCAACAATGCTTTGAAGAAAGGGGTTGAAGACAAGTTGATCGTGCAGATCCATGGCGTTGGTGCTACTGGCTCTTTCCGCCTTGCTACGTCTTCGAAGAAGCGCTCCAAGTCTGTAACTAGTGAGGTGAGTCACTTGACATCAAATCTTATGTGCAGTTAAATGTAATCGCCTAATTGCCCAGGCCTCTGATGACGCTCCGCCGCCAAAGAAAGTTAAGTCGCCCGCTAAGCAAGCTAAGAAAGCCAAATCGCCCGCTAAGTCTACAGCTAAGAAGGCCCGATCTCCAACCTCCAAGGGAAAGAAAAGGTGCTGAAGCTGCTGTAAAGAAGGTTGCCAAGAAAACAGGGCCCGCCAAGTCGATGAGCAAGTCTGCGTCGCCTGCAAAAGTTCCGAAGTCGAAGACTGCTACTGCGAAGCTTGCTAAGTCTAAGGGTCCTGCTCCGAAGAAGGCTTTCGCTAAGAAGGAATAGGCGATTCCAGTACAGCATGCTTCCCGTTAATATTATCAATTTGTGTCACAGTTTACTTTGTTTGTTGACCCAAAAGCCCGTTCTGGGTTGAGTTATTCTCTTCAATAAAAAGTTTGATGCCAGCCTTATTTCTTGGGAATGATTGATTACGGGATTACTGGTTTGGTGAGCTTGCACTTTTTTACACATAGTATTCATTAAAGTTGTTTTAAAGCAAGTATATTGAGCTGTAAACTTTATCTACGGCTGTGTTTATCGGGACACGGGTGTTTCCCCTCAAAGTTCGTTTCCCCTCAAAGGTCGTTTCCCCTCAAGTTCATTTCCCCTCAAAGGTCGTTTCCCCTCAAGTGTCGATTCCCTTAAAATAATTTTTTCTAAAAATAATTCGATCAAAATAAACTAATGTAATACAAAAAGCATGAAATATCGTTGGTTTTATTTTAGTCCCAAAAACTTTTCGAATAATGTTTTGTAACCACTTGTACGTCAAAAATAAATATTCACTCTTATTGTGTTATAGAAAATTTTCAATCGTCTATATATATTTTTCGGACACGGACACAATATCCTGGCCACAATATCCCCGGGCCACAATATCCCTGGGCCACAATATCCCCGCGGCCACAATATCCAAGTGGTCGTCCACTTGGATCAAAAATTTTTTGCTCACGTTTTCGCTTCCAAAATACTTTTTCTGCACTAATTATAGCACACTGAAGATGGTTTGACAGTGGTAAAATAACGTTTATGAAGAAATTTTTGAGCTATAGTAAATTCTTTATTTTGATAAATTAAGAGTTCACAATAACTCAAAAATTTTTCGATAAAACGTGATTTTACCACTGTCAAACCATCTTCAGCATGCTCGAATCAGTGCAGAAAAATGGTTTTGGAACCCGAAAACGTAAAAAAGTTTTTTGATCCAAGTGGACGACCACTGGATAGACATCGCCTAGGATGATGTTCAAATCCAGCTGAGTGCATACCTTTATTTATCATTATTTTGAGTGTTTAAGTGGTGTAAAAGTTGATATACTCATCCCGTTACTGGTTCGACCCCACCATCTGGGTGCAATCAGTCTCGAGTAGAGGACCCCATTTCAAATTAAACCGTTTTCAGAACACAATTTTGAATTAAATCGTTTGGTTTTTCAATTACTTTGAGCTAAATCTAAATTTTGGATTCTGGATGTGGATACCCCTCGGGTAGGTACACGGGGTAAACTTTACTTATTTATTTACTTATTTTGAAGGGAACTTATTTTGAAGGGAACTTATTTTGAGGGGAAACGACCTTTGAGGGGAAACGACCTTTGAGGGGAAACGACCTTTGAGGGGAAAACGAACTTTGAGGGGAAACGAACTTTGAGGGGAACGAGCTTGAGGGGAAACGCACTTTGAGGGGAAACGAGGCGGACCCCATATAGAGTCTATTTTCGCCACGGCCCGAGTTGAAAAACATGGTAAAGCAGCTAAAAAAAAAGTGGCCCATGTATTATTTCCCTTCCTCTCCAATACAGCCCCATCGCTTTTAAAGTGTGTTTCTGGTCCCTTTATGGTAAAATTATTGCATAAAAATGGTTTTTAGACACTCCCAAAAAAGTCGGTTTGGGGGGGGTATATGACAGTAGCGTCGAAATATGTACGTATGTTCTGAATGAAAAGTATCCATGGAATATATTTAGTTGTTGCATTCGAAGCAACGTTACTTGGAGTTTTTTTTCGCCGACGAGCACTAGAGTGTCAAGACAGGCAGATTCGGCTCAAATCTCTCTTTTGCAGCAAACGGTGGCCGCCTTCAATCCAGCGAATGTACAAATGAGTCTAGCAGCAATTGTTCAGGTAGCGTATTCAAAGCCGATAGGGGTAACATTGCTCCTAATCGAAATCAAAACAAATGGTATGTTTTTTTTATCTAGGATAAATAAATAGAATCAATTTTTAGCTCGTCTACCACCAATCCGAACATTGCGGAATCAGTCAAAGTCCTCATGTCCGCGCAAAAGAACACATAATGAAACTCCGCGACAATTGCCAACAGGTGGGATAAACCAATAGAACAATGAAATATATTGTTGTTAATCCGTATTTTGTGTGATCGTTACTATCTGTTTGATTTTGCTTGAATAAATGTCAAAATTGTGTTCAGTGTAAAATTCTATACAGTAGACTATGGATTTAAAGACAGGCTTTTTCAAAAAAAAACCTTGCTTTTGAATCGACCTTTTACTTTTTTAAAGGGAAAAAAGATTGGATGTCTGAAAAACGATCGGCAGATTTTGGAATCCTTGCAATATTTGGAACCAAAACTTTCAAAACAGAAATGGAAAAATTAGGCTAAAAAAAGTGTCAGACCCTAGGCGAGAACGAACTTCTGGCCTTAAATCGAGAGTCAACTGTATTTATATATGAAGAGGTGATTATTTATAATCAGGAGAATATCGCAAGGCTAACACGTGATTCACGTGAATAAACAAAAATAAGAATTAAATCTCGTTGAAACATCAAACATTTGAATTTGAAAAGGCTCAATTTCAAAATGCCTGAATTGTCAACAAGCTGAATTTTGAAATGCTGAAGCAAAAGTCAGCCACAAATATTGCTATTGAAATAAACGACCGAACTTTTGACGCGACCCAATATTATCAATTTGTGTCAGTTAACTTTGTTTTGTTA